>JADDOH010003942.1:0-87665 GCA_016648135.1 Agrypnia vestita | reverse complement strand
GCTTGTCTGACGAAAAAACTTTGGATCGATTTTTAACTCTTTTCCCGCGATCCAATCGAGCTTAAACTTTGCAGGCAGACTCGTGGCGACGCCAAAAATGATCTAACAAACTTTCGTTAAGAAAATAATAATTATAGTATAATTTTGGATTTTTCGAAATTTTTTATTACCCCCTTTCGTAGCGTCGCCCGACTCGAGCCCAACGCGTGGAGTAAGCACCAAACCCGTTTTAACTAGTAAATGAGAAAGGAAGTATAATAAAAACTTGGTTTTTATGGGTTAGTTTTTTTAAAACTCTTTTTAATTAATGTAACT
This sequence comes from Agrypnia vestita, assembly GCA_016648135.1. Lineage (NCBI taxonomy): Eukaryota > Metazoa > Arthropoda > Insecta > Trichoptera > Phryganeidae > Agrypnia > Agrypnia vestita. Next base: position 87,350 of record JADDOH010003942.1, on the reverse strand, counting down.
AAAATAACTAATTAAGCACTTGGGTTTTATTTAATGACTAGCAGTACACCCGTGAATAATCACGGAAATGCGTAAATTAATGGTTCGCATCTTAAATAAGCCCTGCTTTTACAATTTCAAATATATATAGAGATTTTTTAATGGAGAAGCGACAGCCGCTATGTCGTGTAGTCTCCGCGTAGCCGTCCGCGCATTCGAGGTTCGAGTCTCTCTAGCTGTAATTTCGTTTTGCAGCCGTAAATTCCAGGATTATATGGACTTACGTGACAGACAGACAACGAAATTATTTTATTTAGATAGCCGTCTTGCGTCTTTTCTCTGGAAAAGAGTGAGTGACCCACTGGACATGACACTGGCGTCTCACACCGAGGATTTCGGATTCAATTCCTGGTGAAGTCACAATTAATATACGTGGTTTACTCAAGCCTGGATGTTTTTGTGATGTATTTTGTCTCAGTAATTTAATAATATTTTTGACCCGATTGACAATAATAATACCGAGTTATTTGCGCTGCACGACAATGTCAGTTGGCATTGTCCAATCAGATTTGGTAGACTACATAATAATATTGATGGAATCGGCGTTATCTTTATACAGATTATTTATGATGATCATCAAAATTGATAGAATGAAACAGCTTATTCTATTTGAGTTTAATTATACATAATACTACTTGAATTTCGAGAATGATCAAAAATATAAACTTTAATGTTGAACTCACTACATTCAAATATAGAAAACATGGCATTCACCAACTACTTTCTTTTCTCAATATTCCCGTTATAACCCTTCCGTCTTAACTATATAACCAGTGACTCCGACTCCTTTTTTCAGTATTTATTCAATTGTAGGTATTTACACCTAAAATTAAATAAATGTTTTTATATTTGAATGTAGTTAGTGTAATACTTCATCTATCGATGAGAGGTTCTCTCACTTATGAAATATAAGTAATAAATTTTAGGTAATGTGTAAACTCAAGAAGAGTGAACAACATTTTATTACATCCATTTTTATAGTCTACGCTTATTATGTCATATACAGCATATGAAAAATTATCATCTTCATCACTCTTGGCTCAGCCATCTGTGATGGGTCTTGGCCTTCTAAAATATATTCCTCTAAATTCCTACTGAATGTAATCTAGATTTTATTTATCTATCTCTTCCAAAATCATGTTTTCTATAAATTTATAGGCTACGTTTCCAATAAAATCTTGAATTCAGTACATTATAAATTAGTAATCCTCGATGACTGCATTCAATTTTTTTAGATATTTCTGCCTCTGTCTTTATGCACCACATGAGGTAAAATTATAAAAATCTCTCATTTTAGGAAAGATGTCACTAAACCACGTTGTGATTTTCCCGTACACGAGAAAACGTTAAAAGTTTTGCACAAAAGAGAAATGCGGGAAAACCTCGGAAATTCCTCCATTTTTACGACTATCAATCATGTTATTATGAGGGTTGTAAAAACAGTGGACCATCAGGCATTTTACCACTGTACCGTCCCTAGGGTAGCTTAGACTATAAATTGAAGCCACATACACAGACAAATCCAGTCAGTTTTATTTAGTAGAAGGTAAAAGTATATGTTCATATGTCTTATAATCCTCATCCGTTTCATATATTTACGTGCACTGGAAATAATCCATCAATTATAATTAAATTATATTTTTATCTAAAAATACAACGAACATGCAAAAGCAAACTAATTTACTCCCTAACGTATTTACTCCCTAACAATATTTGTATATGCAGATATGTTCTAAGAACACAGATAGTGCATTTTATCATTAGCAGCTACGAAAATCTACGTATATACTAATTAGAGTAAAGGTGTCTCTAGCATAATCCATTCAAATAAACGAAAGATTCTCAGATTTGAACAAATTTTGATAATGTATGGATGTTCTTACGATGGAATTTGCGAACGCTGCATTGTCTAGAGTGATCACTTAACCCAGCTTACATAGTTTGTAAGTCTTGTGCCGTCGTATAAAACGGCTTCCACACAGGTTTCTCATATTCGTATAATGACGGTACTCTTACATGCCGGTTCCTATAGAATAAGTATTTACTTATTTATAGCCGACACCCATGAAATAGTAATAACGACTTTTATCAAAATATTTGAACATTCTTTTTTATATTTCCTCTGCCGGCGATTGGGCGGACTATGAAATGGTTCGCGTCTTTGCTAAGACCTAGTACATAGATATATGATATTTTTGGCGGTCCGGCGAGGCGACCGTAGCTACATGCGTAGAGCAGCTGTTTCGGGTTTGCTAGCCCGGGATTTACACGCAACGAAAGTTTCATGCTTGATTTAATCCTATCGGTGAGTAATCCGCACGCTTTCTCGTGATAGATTCAACAGCTGATTGATTCCGTTTGATTTGTATTCTTATATGGCTCCAACGAAAATTATTGCCGTGTGGACGTAAGGAAATTACATTTTTAGGTTAGGTAAGGTTAGGTTAGTTTATTATTTATGATTTTTTTTACTATTCGATATTTCTTAATAACAGCCAGACAATTTCCCTTTTTTCAATTTTTTTTAATTGATTACGGGTGTCAACTAAACGGTGTTAATTTTTTACATCTCAATACTGATTTATTTACAAAAATCAAAAACATAAGACAGCAGTTTGATTTTAAATATAGGTTTATATTGATAGTCAAAAAATTCTGCAAAGTATAAAAATATTTTTAATTAATCTCGCTCTTGTCTTCATCTTACAAATTATGTGAAGAGCAAAGCACATTTGATCATAATTTACACTTTTGCTTCATTTAATATTTGTACATATGTCTTTGAAATATATATTTCCTCTTTCATCAATGATATTTATATAATATTACGTACAATTGATTTCGTAAAATTAATTCGTGATGAAATGTAGGTCTAGTTACATAATGTACAGGCAGTTGATCAGACGGTTACTTGAAAAGCTCTGACCAGGTTTCAAAATCCGGTTCGAAAATAAAACGGGCTACCAAATTTACGGACGGTTGAACGTCCGCCAGAACAGCGGTACTCCTGCTTATCCATAACTTATTTTTATCAGACGCGACATGTCCTATATAATTACACCATTTTGTTTTCTGTGTAAATTAATGAATACTTAATTGAGAAGATTAGTAATTTAAAGGTGTACAAGAAAACATAACCTTCAGAGAAAAAAATAATGAAGATATGATATCTGAAAATTCCTTTTATGATATAATTAGAGTCAACAAATAAAACAAAAAGAATTTTAAAAAAAAAACAATGAAAACGAAGTTTTTATTATACTCCCTTTCTCATTTACTAGTGGAAACTGGTTTGGCGCTTTGGGCTTCGGCCGGCGACGCTACAAAAGGGAGTAATAAAAAATTTACAAAAATCCAAAATTATACTATAATCAGGTTTAGTGTCTACTAGATACGTCGAAATATTTTCATACAACTGAGTAAGTTATATGAAAAAACCATTAAAAATTTCTAAAAATCCAAAATTGTACTATAATTATTAATTTTTTGTAACGAAAATTTGATAGATCATCTTGATCGTCTCGAAGAGTCTGCTTGCAAAGTTTCAGCTCGATTGGATAACGGGAAAAGGGTTAAAAATCGATCCAAAGTTTTTGCGTCAAAGAAAAACAGATAGATGCCACGAGTTAATATTAGGTCCTTACATATGAAATTGGCGTTTTGCCGTACTGGCAAATTTGATCTCAAATATCTTCTCTTTGGTTAGGAATTCCAAATCCAAATTTATACAGCTATTTACTCATGTATTTGTGTTTTGAAAATTATAATTCATTTGTTTTTTCCTCAATTGTTTTTTTCTTTGCGTCACTCAGTTTACAAAATGAAAAACATGAAATATCGCGTTATTTACGAGTACGAGTTCCACCGTGGCACCAGTGCTGCAGAAACGGCTCGAAGAATTAATGATGTGTATGGCGACGGCTGCCGCAAAAGAAAACACAGTGCGTTTTTGGTTCAACGTTTGCGTTCTGAAATTTCGACCGCAGAACAAGCCCCTGTGGGACGGCCGGAGACCAAAGTGATAATGAAGAATTGAAGGCTATTGTGGAAGCGGATCCATCGCAAACCACATCCGAGTTAGCTGCAGGCTGCGGTGTTAGTGATAAAACTGTTTTAATCCACTTGAAGCAAATTGGTAAGGTGAAAAAGCTTGAAAGGTGGGTACCTCACGAATTGAGTGAAGCAAATCAACAAACGCGCGTTGACTGCTGCGTTGCATTACTCAACCGGAACAATAATGAAGGGATTTTAAATCGAATCATTACCTGTGATGAAAAGTGGATCCTGTACGATAATCGGAAGCGCTAATCGCAATGGCTGAACCCTGCCGAACCAGCCAAACCATGCCCCAAGCGAAAATTGACTCCAAAAAAGTTACTTGTGCGCGTTTGGTGGACTAGTGCTGGTGTCGTTCACTACAGCTTTCTTAAATCTGGCCAGACGATTACGGCAGATGTCTATTGTCAGCAACTGCAAACCATGATGGAAAAGCTAGCTGCTAAACAACCGAAGCTGGTTAATCGCTCTAGGCCACTGCTGCTTCATGATAACGCTAGACCACACACTGCACAACAGACGGCTACCAAATTAGAGGAGCTTCAATTGGAATGTCTAAGACATCCACCGTACTCTCCGGACCTTGCCCCAACAGATTACCATTTTTTTCGAAATTTGGATAACTTCTTGCAAAGGAAAAAATTCAACTCCGATGGGGCAGTCCAAACCGCCTTCAAAGATTTTATTGATTCCCGTCCGAATGGTTTTTTTTAGTAAAGGGATCGATGAACTACCTATGAGATGGCAAAAGTGCATAGATAGCAATGGTACATACTTTAATTATATAAATATATTACAATAAAAAAAAATCGGCTGTATGTTCCTCCCATACTAAACGCCAATTTCATATGTAAGGACCTAATACAAAGGGAGTAATAAAAGTTTAATTTGTTTCATATTATCCGTTTTTTTATTTCACACAAGGAAACAAACACCCATAACACTACATTGGAAGGAACAACTTTTATAGCTATAGCTACGAGAGACTGGACATCTTTGCTAATAACTGTATATTATTCAAACAAATATATATATATATATATATATATATATATATTAAAAGGTGTTTTGAAAGTTTACTTGGATTTGTCGAATTTCACTTAAATAATTGATTTGTATTTGTATGTATATTTTTTATTATAATATGACTTTCAAAACTTGTGCTATACCTTTTCACTCTAAATTATTACTTTTTTGTTTTTAAATTTCTATTATATTATATACTTGCTTTTTGCTTTATATTATATTTATCTTTATATATTTGTATCTATGTTTTAAGTATTTTCTTTCCTTTTTATGTCATTATTATGTTTATACGTTATTATTATTTATTCTTTAAACTATATATTCTGTTAATGTACACTTTACCTATCTGTGGTAAAAGCCCTAATTAATAAATAAAAAAATAAAAAATAATAAATATAATTAATTGCATATATTTGCTTTTTTCAGTGTTTAATTTATTTATTTAATAAATAATAATTCGTGGACAAAATAAAAAAATAAAAATTTCCTAATTATTTCGAGTTTGTATCAATCGACGTGTGCAAAAAAGATAAAAAAAGTTTGGATATATATCCATTTTATATATATATTGGATATGTATAAAAAAACGATTTTTTAAAATTTTTTAGTATAAAAAAAGCATTGTTTCGAATCCTGAATGCTGTGCAGCTCATATTTAATACGAATTGTGCAATAATTATAAGATAAATGAAAAAGATTTGTCTTTCATAATCTGAGCTGTGGTAAATAAGAACAACTGGACATTGATATTACTTTGAATCCAAAAATCCACATGGTTCACATCGCTACACGGTGATAGAACATATTCGTAGTCTGACGGCGGCGTCGTTGCAAATCTGTAAAGAATTATCAACATCAGTCACGGACAAAAGTGTAGGTATTTAAAAATTAATTAATTCCATTAAATTCGTTTTTTATTACCTGACAAACCTTTGTAATGCGAATTTAAAGAACTTATTAAGCCTCACACAACCCTGTTGCCACTGGCCGCGAGCCCTAACCACTCGACTTTAAATATCTTGTACACAAAAAGGTTCCAAGGCTGTATACGTTAAAGTTAAAATAATTTCCGTTATTTTGAGAAATCCGAAAACGTATCAACAAGGTATATTGTTAAAAATCTGAGATCATTTCAGACTAAATTTTACCCATTATGTGTAATTTTCGATTTCCCATTGGTATTGGTTTTCCACTGGAAAATATAATTTGTGTTACTGAAGCATGAAATAAATCACATAAAATTAATAAAACTGACGTAGCTCAGTTGCAAGAGCAGTCTACCAGTAGTCTAACATAGAGGTCCCGGATTCAAGTTCCGCTGGTAGCTCTATTTTTTCCTGCAGATATAATACCCTTTGCAATTTTTCATAGCCTATTATTTACTCCGATTTTTTAAATTATATGTACAGTAAGACAGAAACTGGTGTTACATGATAGACCCAAAGAATAACACACAATCGTGGAAGATCGCCGAAAGGGTGAATAGATCGATACAAAACACTTTTTATGAAACACATTGACGATCAATGAGGTTTATACAATGTCTGTAAGCTTTTTGAAATAAAATATATCCAAAGATTAAGTTAACTCGATAAACATCAAAAATATATAAATTATTTGAAGCAATAACTTTGCAAACCATTTTAGTAATTAATACAAAATGCTTTTGTTTATTACCCTTTAATGTTTACTATTAAAAACCAATAGTTTGGTGTCAATGGTAATCTCGGAATCCTTTTGCATCAATTTATTGTTATGAGATTATCTTTAAAAATATGCGAGTTCTGAAACATATGAATCATCTGATATTAATAATAAATTAGTACTAAACCGACAGAAATTGTATTTTATTCAATATAAATATTTTCTTTCATTCTAAGTGAAATATGTTATTTTATTGTTATTTTTATCTTTTATTCAAATTGAAGCTTAGAATACATGAAAATTTTTTACAAGCAAAAAAATTAAACATTTGAATAATATCTGCTCCATACACCTTACAATAATATAATCTATAAAATTACTTAAAGGTGATATAATAAAATATATAATATATATTTTTTTTATCTAATTTGGCGTGGCATCCACTAGATGAGTAAATGAAAGGACTTTTTATAACTCCAGTTCCTTTTAGCTTTAATATCCTCTAGAACTTAAGAGTTTTTCTTATAAACTTTCTCTTTTCTTTTAAAAGCCAGGCTATTGTGTTTCAAAGTATTTTCTTTCTAACAGGTTTTATTATGTGAACAAAATGACCTACAAGAGGATTTTATCATTCATTTTTATGATTTTCTGAATAAATGTATTATTTACGATGTCGCGTGAAAAATTATCTCCCTTTTACGGTTAGATTCGGTGAAAATTTCCAATGGATTTCAAAAATGATTTGTTACGATTAAGTGGGTATTTATGGATTCGGTCATCTATAAGAATGTATTCTTTCTTTTGAAATACAGTCTTTTATTTTTAGATCCGGTCAGGCATGCATTTTATATAGAGAATATTATTAAGGTGGGTGTATTTCTCTGCGTGAAGGCTAGGGTAGAATTACATCTCCTTCTGGGAAACTTTTACTTCATAAATTCACCATTAATTTGACCAAATGTCAGTGTACGGTTTAATTAACTCATAACATAGACATATAAATAGATTATTATTTTTATAACTTAATATACCAATATTCTGATATTACAACATTTTTTAAATAAATCTTTGTATTTTTTACCAATAATAATTATTTTATTTTTATTTTAAGTTCAACTTCATTGAAACATCGTTAGTATACTTGTGAATTAAAGTATATATTTACGCTTGTATACATACATGTAAATATATATGCACTTGGTTTCTTAAACATAACACACAACTGTTAAGTAATGGCCCTTGGCATCTTTCAAAGGCTGTACCGGGTGTATTGATTGGAAATGAGCGCCCTTTATGTCAAGCGGGTAGTAGGTGGCTAGTTTGTTGAGTTCCGTGCTGTGACGTAGCGTTTTGGATGGTGCCTTTGAAATCATTTATCGTTTAATGCAAATTAATATTTTCAAGTTAGAGAGACAGATTGAAAATAGAAAATGCTATAAAATTCAAATGCATTTCAAACATCGAAAACAAAAAAAACGTTTTGTGAAACTTTTTACCGTTTTTCCTGTTTTCACAATTTTCAATACAAAATAGGTATATGATATTTAATTTTACCAGTGGTACAATTTTTGGTAAATTCTGATCAATCAAATGACAAAAGAGATCAATTTAACAACTCTGATGTTTATAAACTTTATTCTGTTTTCATATTTGTAACATACATATGTCGAAAAATTAACATCAGAGTATTTGATGTTTTGGAATAATCGCAGTGTTTCAGAATTTTTGGGTAAAATTATATTTATCTATTTCAGAAATAAATAATGCTTATCTTAAAATGGATAATTAATAAATGATGGAAAAAAACACCAAAGTAAAATTTCAAATAATTTATGATATTAAATATCATTTTACAATATCTTTTCATACGCCATGTTTCTTTATTTAAATAGTTAGGTGCAGAACTATTATTTAAATTATTTGAAAAAAATTATGTTTTGGATGATTTTTTTACTATCCTGATAGAGGAAATTATTGCTTTACGAAAAAATTTCGATAAATTTATAAATTAATGTGATTATACAAACACATGAAATTGATTAATAAATCTTGTGTGAAATGTTTATTAAAGTTGTTTATTAAAATAAAATAAATATTATTCTCACATTTTATTCAAAACCATCTGGAAAGCTTTCAAAAGAACATGCTGAATATACTTGTAACTAAATATTTTGAAATTTTCGAAGAAAGCAAACTTTTTGTGGTTTGACAAAATAATTAAACAAACATATATTTAGTTTTAAACCACTTTTATAGTAGACATTTTTAATGTCAACTAGTTTAATGTAACCTTCTACAGGATAAAACAGTGTAATACAATATTAACAGTTCATATATTTTTAGGTAATTTTTCAATATAATTTAGTTTAATTTTTGTAGAAATGTGAACATTTTTTAATTTTTAAAAAATAAATTAAATTATAATAAATATGTTTCTAGCTTTAAACATAGTTTTTACCTTAACAGCAATACTTAGGTATCATATTTCAATATTGGAACTCCCGTGCGCCAGGTATTTTACTTTTGTAATTTTGTAAACCTATTTCAAGGCATTAATTTTTTTTTCATTACTTTGTTACATTTGAAATAATATTGGGTAACGAAGACAAAACGTTTACAGAATATTATATAATAACAGATATTGCATTATATATATAAAATTATATTATAAATATATATATATTACACAATATTATATGATAATGCTATGCATATCGACAATCGTAATCGACACGATTAACATAGTAGAAACTAATTGTTTTGACTATCCATAATTATTGTATTACGTTCCATATTCTTATCTTTTTAAATAATTTTAATTGAACTCCTAATATCAATTTAATTTTTGTAGAAAAATAAAATTATCATAAAAATCTGAATACATTTTGAAAGAAAATCAAATTGTGAGACACAATAAATACGTTAAATTTAGAATCGGGTTTTAAGGTTTTTTTAAGTACTTTAGATTTACAGGGCGTAACTGATTAATTCCAAAATTTAGTCGAAAATATTGAATGTGCTGTGTGTAATTGTTTGTTCCACTGTATTGTAATATACCGTACGGTTTTGTGTTTACAAGTGATACATCTTCATCAAATTAATTGAATTGTTTGAGAAACAGAGCGAGAATTTCTCAAAAAGTACCATAGTATGAACCTACAAACCCTATATTTTCAGCTTATAATAATATTAAAATACGTTTAAGAAAATATTAATATTTTCAATTAATAACGAGATCTGTCAGAAAGGCTCTAAATGTCGACCAACAGCTTATCTCTAACCGCTTGGATAATTCTGACTTATAATTACGGATATTGCATTACTTCAATTTTTATTTGAGAAATGAGGGACGCGCTATAATAATTTAATTACGAAATTAAAGAAAATTGAAGATTAATCATCTGCGTCCTGGTGAATGAAATAATAATGGCGAGTAAACTATTTGATTTTTGATATTTCGCTAAATAATGATGTATCAGTATTTAATGCTGTTTATTAGGAAAAAATGATTTAAATTTGTGTATAAAAAATATTTCGATAAAATGTGTGATGAAGCAATTAATTTTTCTTAAATATCATGGAAGTACGTTTTCGAATTGCAACTTCACAGTAAAAATGTATTTTGATTAAAAAATAACAAGGTGTTAAATTCCGAATTTGTGCTCAGCAGGGGTTATAATCCGTTTATTATAATAATAAGTGAATATCGAAAAATTCGCAGTGGATTACTTTGAGTTTTTTTGAAAAATAAATACTGTATTTTTTCGCAAAACAATTCAAAAGCCGCTCAGGATCGGAGTAAGCCCCTCGCGATCCCCGGATTGTGACGTAACAAATTTCGTTTTCTTTTCTGAAATAATCTAATTTAGACGATTGTCATGGAAATTTAGGCAGCTTAAATTTAATTCACTCACCAAATTAGCATTGTATTTATGTTTCATTAAAAATCCTTTAAGCATTCAACTGTCAAGCACTACGATTGAGATTTTAAAAACGTTTTAAAGTGTTTCGTAATAAACTTTTCATTCATGAACTTTTAAATATTCTGTTCGATCTTGTTTTTTTTTGGCCGTAGTTTGTGCTAAGAAAAATTCTCACGTTTTAACGCTTCTATTGAATTTTACGGATGAAGAAAATCTATTTAATATACATCGCAAATCTTAATCCAAGAAGAGTATTATTACTTCATCTTCTTCTTCTTCAGCGTTCATCTTTCCACTTAGGCTTCTTTCATACCCTTCTATCTTTCTCTGTCATTTGCTTTTTGCAGACATTTCTACTTCACCACAGCGGCTATATCATCGGCCCATCTCTTTTAAGGTTTTCCGATGCCTCTTTTATTCTCCCAAGGTCTCCACTTCAGAACTCTAGTCCCATACATAATATCCAATACTTTGGTTCTACGCCTAATTTCAACATTTTTCATTTTATCTCTTAGACGTATTTTATGTCTTAGAGAATAATTTAATTTTATAAAATTTTACTAAATATATATTTATCTAAAAGCATATTGAAGATTCAATAGTACGATAGTAATTGTGATAAGAATGTTACACATTATATTTTCAAAAAATTGCCTAGAATTCTGGGTAAATACTGATCGATACGTCGTTTATCGTGCCGTATGTACATATATACATAATTGTATTGTATTTTGTAAGTTTACAAACTTTTTGACTTGTTTTGAACATTATACCAGTATTAGCACGCTGTGGACCGCTGATCTTTATATTCATTTTAAAACATGATTATTGCGTTAATTGGTTAAATTAGATTGTACTGTGTAGTAATTTATTTTAGGAAATGATGCGATGAGCCAAATCAAATGGTTGAAAATGTTTTTAGCGATATTGTCGGCAATCCATCTAACTTTAGGCACTGATGGCCACGACTGCTCTAAGAAGAAGAATACAAAGTTGTTTAAGAGATAGAGGTTCACAGCATATCCTAAGAACATGTGGATTATGTCCACAGAGAGATTTATTTATTTAGAGTATTCACAAGTTCACAGTACAATAAATCAAAGAAGCATCTTGAAATATCCTACTGAAGCTCAATTATGAACGACTCAATATATCAATGTAATTTCAGATCTTAACGCTAATCTAACCAATTATATAAGAAATAAAGTAAGAGAAAAGTGAAATAAACAAACTATGAAAAAAAATTTTTAATTAGTTTTTAAAACAACACTAGTTTTTAGAACAAGATAATCAATCATCAATTAAGTTAAATTATAAACGTCTCACAGATTCGAAGCTATTTATAGCTATAGTTATGCGAAACATGTAAAGAGTCTTTATAAGATTAAAAGGAGTCAAAAATTAAAATATTAATTTTCAAGCGTTTTGTAGTAGTATATAGGTAGGTTAAATAATTTGGAAAAATATCACATGTACATTAAAATGAATATTGCTTAATACTCCACTTTGAAAATATAGAGGTATCATTACCAGCGGAAAAATCTGTGTATACTATGTCTAGCTTATTCCCTTCAAATATTTGAAAGAATACAGATGAAGAACGTATACATTTATAACATTAAAAAATTTGATAATGTTCTTATCTGGTAAAATCAGTGAACGTTGTATTGTGTAAAGTGATCAGTTAAGCCATTTAATACAGGTTATAAGCCCTGTGGTCACCTTATAAAGACTTATATACATGTTTCCCATATAAACAGCTTCGTCTCTGTGAGACTTATATAATTTATCTTGATTGATTATGATCGTTTCAGTCAACTCACATTTATTCAACGATAAATGATTAGTGGGAAACTTTTGTGTAACAATTCTCATAAATTAAGCGCGTAATCATGGTTTTGTTTATTCTAGCAGTAAAATACTCTCCAGGTTGGATCCTTGTGAATTTTAAAAGGAGAACCAATTTTAAGAAGCACAAACGATTAGTATAATTTAAAAAAAACAGGAAATGTGTACTGTGTAAGCATCGTAATTTACAAGTGTATAGGCGGGCATAACATATACCACCCCGCTAGTGATGCTATTTTAACCGGTAACACACTAACCGTTATTTGGAATATTTATCGGATCGTGTTAACAGATTTTTTGAATTTCGATTGGCAACCATCTGTTCTAGACAACAGTTAAATCTCAGTAACCGATAAGGTACAAATCTCAAATAACTGTACCACGTGTAACCGATTGAAATTTTACAATCACTACATCCCGCTATCTATTTGAGTAAAAAATGTGTTAAATGAAATAAGGTAGAGATTATATTGGATAGAAAGTTCCCCCGAAAATGATTCGACGCCATTGAAAATTATGTTTTCGGATATAAAATATTTTACGAGTCACGAAACGAAGTTAGAATATTATCAAGGGATGAAAATAAAGGGTTGAAAAGTTATTTCCATTTTCGGTTTATTTAATTGTTATTTTGACTCCGGTGGAAGATAGCGCGGGGCTAAAAGTTGCTATAATTAGAAGACAATTAAATTTAAAACTGCGCTTATTTAACCCCAATTGACTGTTATAAATTGCCAAAACCTTTTGGGAAATATCGTGCGATGGTTATTTACCCTGGAAAAAAATATGTTATACAGTTGAATTTGCATTATTCACTTTCGAAGAGTGTTGCGCACATGAAATTCAGTATTTTGTAACATATTAGGTCCTTACATATGAAATTGGCGTTTAGTATGGGAGGAACATAAAGCCGATTTTTTTTTATTATAATAGTTTTATTTAATCAAAGTATGTACCATTGCTATCTATGCACTTTTGCCATCTCATAGGTAGTTCATCGATCCCTTTACTAAAAAAACCATTCGGACGGGAATCAATAAAATCTTTGAAGGCGGTTTGTACTGAGCCATCGGAGTTGAATTTTTTCCTTTGCAAGAAGTTATCCAAATTTCGAAAAAAATGGTAATCTGTTGGGGCAAGGTCCGGAGAGTACGGTGGATGTCTTAGACATTCCAATTGAAGCTCCTCTAATTTGGTAGCCGTCTGCTGTGCAGTGTGTGGTCTAGCGTTATCATGAAGCAGCAGTGGCCTAGAGCGATTAACCAGCCTCGGTTGTTTAGCAGCTTTCTTTTCCATCATGGTTTTGCAGTTGCTGACAATAGACATATGCCGTAATCGTCTGGCTTGATTTAAGATTTAAAATCCCTTCATTATTGTGCCGGTTGAGTAATGCAACGCAGCAGTCAAAGCGCGTTTGTTGATTTGCTTCACTCAATTCGTGAGGTACCCACCTTTCAAGCTTTTTCACCTTACCAATTTGCTTCAAGTGGATTAAAACAGTTTTATCACTAACACCGCAGCCTGCAGCTAACTCGGATGTGGTTTGCGATGGATCCGCTTACACAATAGCCTTCAATTCTTCATTATCAACTTTGGTCTCCGGCCGTCCACGGGGCTTGTTCTGCAGGTCGAAATTTCCAGAACGAAAACGTTGGAACCAAAAACGCACTGTGTTTTCTTTTGCGGCACCGTCGCCATACACATCATTAATCCTTCGAGCCGTTTCTGCAGCACTGGTGCCACGGTGGAACTCGTACTCGTAAATAACGCGATATTTCAAGTTTTTCATTTTGTAAACTGAGTGACGCAAAGAAAAAAATAATTGAGGAAAAAACAAATGAATTATAATATTCAAAACACAAATACATGAGTAAATAGCTGTATAAATTTGGATTTGGAATTCCTAACCAAAGAGAAGATATTTGAGATCAAATTTGCCAGGACGACAAAACGCCAATTTCATATGTAAGGACCTAATATTTTAAAATGGGTATCTAAATAAATAGTCACAAAGAAGTTAAACTTACTTACCGTCACGCCGTTTCGCAGTGGGGGTAGGCAGAGACGATAGAACTCCAAACTCTTCTATCCTGACACACAACTCTCGCCTCATCCACATTCATACATCTTCGCATGCAAGCTCGCCGGTTGTTGAGGCTTCTAACGGGACCATCTTATTGTAATATGTTTTCTTCTAATTGCTGTGAAAAGTTTTTCCATCATACTCTCATGTCAAAACAATATCTATACAGTATCTATATAATACAATATCTATATCTATACAGTATCTATATAATACAGTCTCTATATACTCTCATTACAGTATTATAGGATAACGATCTGATTATATAATGGAATTGGTGAACGTTGCATTGTGTAGAGTGATCACACAAGCCGGCTCATACAAGTTGTAAGCCCTGAGCCATAGTATATGAGACTTCCATCCACTTTCTCTTATATAAATTAGCTTCGTTTCTGTGAGACTTTTATAATTTATATTAATTGATGACTATCCCCCTGTCGACAAAATCCACTAGTTGTGTCTTTAGAACATATACATTAAAATTTTGTTTATAAATAAATAATATAATTCATTTGATGTTGCAATTTTAAAATACGTGGTGAACCCACGAGCCTCGGGTCGGGAGAACTACAAGTTTGCTTATTTTCATGATATCAACGGTGGGCCGCGTACCGCCAAAATATACACAGGGTTATTTGGAAAACATTAATAACCTCGCACGCTATATTCCTGCCTTGATTATGAGTCGAAAATGTTCAAACTATCGTGACCTAATATCAATCGTTGTGGAGATATGTGACATCAATGTTTGCATTTTTTTCTCAATATTTCTGACTATATTTTTTGTAAAACGTTGGACTATTATTGACGTTGAACTAACGTAACGAACTCACTAAGTACGTGACTTGATTCCACAGCTGATTCCAATGCGTTAGACTTTTTTTGAAACAATCATAAACAGGTTCAAACTTAATATACTTAAAAAGTGAAATGTCTTAGTAAGTAGCACTTTATTACAAAATGATGTTTTTACTTGAAAAGAATCGGTTTGCAATGAAGTTAAAAATAAAAAGTCTAATTTAAAATATGTTTTATTCTACTTTGTAATACACACACACTCACACACAATGTGAGTTATTAAATTACTACTATAGTTTCTAGAGGAACAAGTTAATAATAATAATAAGTTATTATCTATACCTGATGATGAGAGGGACTGCTCCTCTCGAAACTAAAGTAGTAATTTAATAACTCATATTGTGTGTGTGTATTACAAAGTAAATAAAATACCTGCCAAATCTTTCAATGATATTAAAAAGTCTGTTTAAAAAATATGTTTTGCTTACTGGAGGGTTGAAATCTTAAAT
Source organism: Agrypnia vestita (assembly GCA_016648135.1). Taxonomy (NCBI): domain Eukaryota; kingdom Metazoa; phylum Arthropoda; class Insecta; order Trichoptera; family Phryganeidae; genus Agrypnia; species Agrypnia vestita. Next base: position 71,424 of record JADDOH010003942.1, on the reverse strand, counting down.
ATAGGTACATGAGTTGGACATACTTTTACGGTAGACGCGATCCATTCGCCTGAAGAAGGGGTGTAGATCATCTCTTTCCAATTTTGTATTCTGTGATAGTGATGATATTTGGTGACACACTGACCGTTATTTGAGATTTTTATTTTAGTATGTCGATGGTTGAAATCGGATTTTTCGCATTTCGACGATGTTTTTACTCGGTTTTTAAAAACAACGTTTATTGTGAAAAATACGTTTTGCATACTAGAGCATTTACTTACGCGAGAAATACATACTTCATTTGCGGTGTAAATGTATCTTAAACAGACGCGAGGTGGGACATTCTTCCGCTGTGACCCAATCATATTTCCTAAAAGACAGATTTCCAAGTCCAAGCCCTATTTTAAAGAAAGCAGAAATATGTCAGACCGTCGAGCGCGGATGGCACGTTAAGTCATTCGGGATCCCGGAATCACTTATTTGAATACTATTTTGAAGAGAACTTTTAGACATCAATTAAAATGTCAGCTTGAAAAGGCAGAATTTAATCCGCTTTAATGCGGTAATTTGAACCGTAACGTTATGTTGAAGTTGTGCCCATTATTCTCAAAGGATTTTGTTCGACGTTTCTGGTTCATTAATTGTAGGTTTAAAAATACTGTGGCCTTAATTATTATTCATTCATGGTATAAAAATATCTTTAAAGAATATGGAAATATCTTTTGTACCTATATATATAATACAGCGTATCAATATCGTTCAAATTTAAATTTAAATTCAAAACTGTATTATGTAATTACATTAGCATATTAGTATAGTTAATTTTAAATTCTTGTACTCAAATATATCGTATCAATCTCCGCGGGAGTACCTGGAAGGTCCACTAGATGATAATATAAATATTTAGACTAATCCTATGTAACTCCAACTCACGATAAAGCTCCTTCACACGTAGCTCGTTGAATTTTTTTATTAGTACATCCGCGACTTGGATCTCTTCATTTCATAAATCATTGATTAAACACTCGAATATTCGCGTCAGTCATAACTCTATACTTATTATGTATCCTTTTATGTATGTGATATGTGTATATTGCACCGCTAGTATTAAACTATGACATGTCAAAAATTTGCATTCTGAGATAACTGGATTCAAAGTTTCAATTCTCAAAAAAAAATCAAAGAATTTATAGTAAATCATTTACTTTTCTTTTAACGCACCCTCATTTTTATTTTACTTTAAAACTTCTATTGCTTACACAAAACACATCGAGTATAAAAACGCCGCGCCGCAACTATATATTCGAAGATAGAAATTAATATAAAATTCAAGACTTTATCACTATGAATTATGAAGAATCAAGACTATTTTCGGTCCTCAAATTTTGTACAGTTAGAGAGATATTTTTGACCAAGTAGTTAACAATGCTTTCAAAAATTATGCGTTCTTAAACCAAAAATGGAAATTTTTGACTTATAATATCTAAAACTAAGGGTGCGATATGTTTTGTGTTTATGCAAATATACCTATGCATGCGTATGAATTAACTTTGAATTTATTGCGCTTTATTATTTTATTTCTCTTTATTTGTACAAGGTAGATCCAACTTTTTCCTTCCACTCCTAATCCCCCTATATATATTTGATCTTTATTATTGTGATGTTCATATAATTTGTTAAATCTAAGGAAACTCTTCGTGTGCAACACAGAAGATTCTGGTACACACAAGATTCCGAACAGCCCTAAAAACCCGAGAACAATCTATGGAAACTTGTACGACTCGAGTTCTTGTCCTCTTTGTTACTCATTTCAATTAAAAATATGTCTTCTTCTTCAAGCAAAATTATTTTGTGGTGACATTATATTTATAAAAAACATTATAAGTGACATTATATTTAAAAAATACATCTAGTCGTTTTATTAATACAGCTAATCTTCAATTAGTTCTTAAGTAAATGTGAATTACGTGAAAAGATTCCTTATCACGTAACAAATGTTCAATTCGACAGCTTGTATCTACAGTTTAAAAAGTAGTCGAGTAAAGTTATTTAAGTCGGGAATAAAATCCAGTTGTAACGGAGAAATTGCTCAGCCTGCAAGTAATTTATTTAAATAGTAGAACAATCGGATAGATTATCTTCTAGGTGCGATTCTTACAGCGACCGCAGGAAAATAACATTTCAGCAAAGTGTCCACGCACACAACCCAGCGTGTCGCTGTCGCGTAGACGGGCCACTATCGCCGGACTGTGTTGCCATAAACATCGAGTCGACACTTTATAGCGAGAATAATTCAAAAAGTAGCGAACTCTCTTTAATCTCAGTTCATACTTGGAAGAAGTTCCATTCCGCGCGACTGCACTTTCCTATAGTGGATCGGTAGGTACCCGCCGGGGGGGATTATGAATTATTAATGTCAATAATGGAGAGAACAACACACGCAGCTGTACAGATGTATGAAATATTATTATATTGGTTGTTAAAACTTCTGAACAATAACAGTTTAATCACTACCGCAATAATACGTTGAGTGGGTGCTTCAACGTTTTGGTGGGTTGAAAAACTCTACAATGACACCCAATTTAGAAATTTAACCTTGAATATATGTCCTTTTACTTGAACAAGAATCAATTTTTCATTATTTTCTATCAACACATGAAGTGAATGTATTGAAAAGTATTCAAATTGTTCAATTTTACAGTGAGTCTTGAAAATAAAAATATTAATGTATATTATAGATGTCTCACAGAGACGAAACTGTATTTTTTCAAGGGAGAGTAGGTATATAAGTCTTTTTTGGGTGGCCATGGGATTTACGACCTATCGTACGGTTGGCTTAGGTGATCACTTTACACATATGTAACGTTCGCCATTTCCACCTATGATAGAATACCATGTCTATTAATTTTTTTGGAAATTGTATATATATTAAATTTTTGCTCCACGTTTTACATGTGAGTTCTAACGACCCCCTAGCGGCTAGCACCTAAGCTTTTTCCTTCCCCTTGAATAACCACAGATGTCGCTAAACGAGACATCTATTTTGATTTTTGAGTTTTTTAGCTATATATACTTTATCTTGTCTAATGGAATTCATTCGAATTTCTATCATTACACTAGTATACGTCAATATCATGGGTGGAAATGGCGAACGTTACATATGTGTAAAGTGATCACCTAAGCCAACCGTACGATAGGTCGTAAGTCCTATGGCCACCCAAAAAAGACATCTATACCTACTCTCCCTTGAAAAAATACAGTTTCGTCTCTTTGAGACATCTATAATATACATTAATTAATTATTGATGTCCCTGTGAAAAACAATCCAGTTCTGTTCTGAAAAATTTGGACATACTCAAAAATATTCTGAATAAAATTTATGCTTAGGTTTAAAGTTTAATCTCTCTTAAGAATAAATACTTTATTTTTCAAAAAAGTACTCATTTATAAATGTGTCAAATGATTAATTTACTTGGTAATGAGTACGCTAAATTTAAAAATAAACAACATATGAGAGCTTGACAACAATTCTGTCGATTTTTCGATGTCAATAGTTTTGTCTGGGTCACAAATTTCTAAATGAAAATTGAATTCATTTCTTGATGAATAAAAGTGTATTCATTATTAATATTATTAATATTTCTTTATTCAGAGATATGTAGGTATATTATATTGTATTTTATTCATCACATGTCAAAAATTCTTGCATATCAAAATATTGCTTTTGGGTTATTGATAGTGTGTATTGAATGAATTTTTGAGTTAACAAATTAGGAAATAATGAAAAGCTAAACTGAAAAAGGTGAATAAAATTTTAAAAAAGGTCGCTTAAATGGCTTGGTCATCAAATGAATGTAGAGAGAATGGGTGAAATATACGTGAAGTGAGTATCGATGATATCAGACGACCAGAAGACCAGATGAATTAGACCCTGGAAGATGGTCCCGTTATAATCCTCAATAATATAATAGTTGTATGTCAGGTGTGGAATCAGAAGTGTGTGGAGCTCTATGTCCTCTGCCTACCTCCGCGTGAAACGAATTGATGATGATAAGTCAACTAAGTTATTCATTTTTTAATATCTGCTATTTTTATTTTTATGTATTTCAATCAAGCCATTACTTAACCACAACTTCAGCACTCATGCGTTTCAGTCTCACGGTGATATGAGTCTCGATGAAAACTAAAACCCGAACATTCTGAACGGTTCCGAAAACTCGAAAATATTAAAAAGTATAAAATAGTTATGTGTTTTACGGAACATTTTTTGATTTCAATTTAGACAAAATGTCTGAACAAAAAGTCAATTATATTGTAAGAAAATTAAATACTAAGATACAAAGGTATTTTCTTAAACTTTTATGTCTGGTATGTCAGTAAGATATTACAATAATTAAAATAATAAGTGAATTTTGAGAACATCTCTGGTTCAGAATAAGATAAAAGTTTTTACGAATGTCTAGTTTTTAATATAATTAATTTTAATTGTTTGTATTTAGAAAATTTAATCATATTCCAATAATCTTACTGAAAAATCAGATTTTCAATAAATTGTTTGAATGTAACGATCCTTATAACTAATTATTAGAAATATCCGATTTTAACAGCTAATCTGTTTGCTAAACGTTTCTTCAACCTCAGGACGAGCCACAAAAGGGATTTTCATATTTTTTTGTTTTGATTGCTTTATTTAACACTAAAAAGGATTTACATGAAAGCGCCCCGCTTGAAAGTGGAAAGAAACACAGGGAAAATAGTAACTTCATTACGGCAGGCAAAACGACAAAGGCGAGAGCGGAAAACTTAATGAAAAATATTTTGCTTTGAGAGAGAGAGGAGAAAAGCAAAGTTATTTTTGTACCGCTCAGAAATAAAATTACCTCTTTTTTTCTGTGAATCGCGACGACTGGGGGGAATGAAACATTTTAGAAGAACCTCGTCACTTAATTAAATCGAGAAAATTACTTGCTCAAATTCGAGCGGAGATAATCAAGGAACTAGATCGTTTGTATTGGACTTTGATAATAAGTCAAATTAGGGATTTACGTGTTTTTGTGTTGCACCACAATAGCACTGAAGAAATTCATATGAATTTAAGAGGGGGAGGGTAAGGTTAATTCGGTGAAAAAAAGGCATGTTTTCAAGAATTTTGGCGATAAAATTATTGCTAGTTTATTTATTTAATTTTTATATAACAATACATTATTTATACATTATTTTTAACAATTTTCATTGAAAAATATTTATATTTAAGCGAATGGCAGTGAATCCCCGGAGGCGCCTCGAAAAAAAGTTGTTTTGCAGTGTACATCATAACTCTAAACAAAAAAATCAAAACGCACTTGTTAAAGGATATGTTTTACGAGGTAACGCCGTGAAGATTTTTTTTTTGGATTTTTATATTTTTGGTAGCACTTGAAAGCCAAAACACCGATTTTCGCTAAAAAAATCGGCCAATTTGTTACCGTAAAATAAATAACTTTACCTGGTGAATTACGTGAAGAAGTATTGTGCAATATTACAAAACGATCGGTCCAGTAGATTAATTAATAATTAATAGTAAATAATTTAGAGTTGATCTAAGCATAATGAATATAAGTTAAAAAGGGTTGCGTAAGTGGTTTGGTCATGTTGAGCGAATGGATGAGGAAAGTATGATAAGAAAGAAAGAATAACGGAATGGTTTAATCAACTATGCAGAGAAAAGACCATCTCTGCAGTATTATTAGAGCGATATTTATTTTTAAATACTTCATTTACAACTCTGCGTTAATAAGAGTAATTTTGATTCTTTTTTGAGACATTGTAATCCGCATGTACCATTGTTGCCAGATGTCATTAAAAAATCATGAAGTACCTGTATCAAAGTTATAGTGGTGGTCTTGATGTTTCAGGGGTTCTATCCGTAATTTATAAAATATTTTGCGCGCGTTCGACCTTTCTGGTCAACGTTTTGGAACCCATTGCAGAATATATCTTCAGGGCTGAAGTGACATCAGCCATACCGTACAAAACCTTATGTAGGTAGACAAATACCGTTGTTTATCTTGTGATTACCTCCATTTATCAGTTTATGGTCACCGTTCGAGTATATATCATTAATACAAACAACGTGTATTGCATTTTATGTGAAATGTAGATTAAATTAACGATTATTTTAAAACAACATAAAATTATATCCACGGATGTGCCCTCTTAATGTTATTTTTTATTTACTTATTTCTATTTAATTTTATGTATAAAATTTTGTTTAGACTGTGCCTGTCTCACTAGAAATATCTGTGTTGAGACAGGCAAAGTTTACAATATTGTGTAGGTTCAAAACATAGTAAATAGATAATAAAGTGTTTAAAGTAACATAATAGAAAATATATCTAAGGTTATATTGTGTTAGTGTGTTTGTGTAAGTGTGCCTATTTTAGCTCTCCCCTTGTTTCGGATCCACTGTTTTATTTTGTATTTTATGTTAGGGTTGTAAATTGTGGTTCGCCCGGATTGTTTTAATTCATCAAGCATGCAATTAAGTAATTTGGGTCCAAAATAGTTATAGCTTCTTTGTCCATACGTGGTATGTAACCTTAGGATTTGTAGATTGAGTTTGTTTGATCGTGTGGTAATTATTGTTTGAGTTGGTTTAAACTGTGTATTTTTCTGTTTGTAGTGTATTTAAGAGTAGTATTCGCATAAATTTGTTTTATATCGAATACGTCGAATTTGTTGAATATTTCATCTGTCCTTGTTAAAATTGAGGTTTTGAGAATTACTTTTATAGCAATTTTTTGAGTTGCAATAAATGGATTGAGTGCACTCATAGTTGCTCCTCCCCGTGCAATTATGCCGTGTTCTATAATTGATTGACAGATTGCGAAGTATATCATTTTTAGGAGTTTAATGTTCAGAAATTTTCTAATATTGCGCAGAAAAAAAATTGCTTTTTTTATTTTGTTTGAGATGTGTTGTGTATAGAGATTCCATTTGAGATGAGCATCGATTATAATAGCTAAATATTTAATTTGATCAATATGTTCAATGTAGGGACATATACAATTTTCAGTGTTGAAATTGGAGCAACCTTGTACTTTTATATTGTGTTCATCCGATGGTTGACCATTTACATTTATGCTGGATGTTATATATTTGGTTTTATTAATATTAAGTGTTAAGGTGTTACTGTCTAGCCATTTTTTTACAGTACATATATCCTTTTTAGCTTTTTTAAATACTGATGACCATGTATTTGCTTGGAATTGCAGCACACTGTCATCGGCGAAACAAAAAACACTACCATCAATGGGTATATTACAGTTGTCATTAATGTAGATTAAGAACATTATTGGCCCTAATATACTACCCTGGGGGACTCCGAATTTAGTGAATAGACGTTTACTTGTAGTGTTTTTTATTCTTACTCTTTGGCTCCTGTCCGAGATGTAACTTTCAAACAATTTTAGTTCTTTTCCGGAGATACCAATTTTGTTAAGTTTTTCTAGTAACTTTGTATGGGATATTGTGTCATATGCTTTGGCGAGGTCTAGGAAGATGGATATACATTTTTGACCTTTATCCACATTGTTAGAAATGAAATCCGTGACACGGGCAATAGCTTCCGTTGTGCCCATTTTCGCTCTAAAGCCGAATTGGTTTCCTGAAATGATGTCATTATTCTCGAGATATTTTATAAGTTGGATTTTTATAATTTTTTCAAATGTTTTGGTAAAGGAGTTGAGTAATGTAATTGGCCAATAATTATTGATATCACTTTTGTCTCCTGATTTATGAATTGGAATTATAAGTCCTTGTTTTAGTTGGGAAGGGAAGTGTCCAGTAGTCAAACTTAGATTAATTAAATAGCATAAGGGCAAAGACAATTGTTCCTTCATCGTTTTAATTAAATTAGTTGTAATCCCGTCCATACCAGCGGTATATTTATTTTTTAACGAGTTGATTACTTCTTCAACTTCTTGTTTTCCTACATTTTAGAGAGAATTTATGGGATGTTTCACGATTTGGATTATATGTATCAATTCTGTCATTGCGTGAGGTTGAGGGGATTTTCTTGGCGTCCCGATATTTGTAAAAAAGTGATTGGCGTGATTAACAATTTGGTTGGGATTATTTTTAAAGAATATTGTTTCACTTTCAATGTTTAGTTGGTTCAGAACTATTTCTTTATTTTTATCTATGTGTAATGCTTCCCTAATATTCAATTCCACATATTATTATTTTTCCTGCCGAATTTCGAAAATAATATTACAAATATTTGACAACAACAAAACTTTTATCTTCATTCAAATCTACAGAAGTTATATAAAGTTAAAATTAGGAAAAATTAAATAACTGACAGGCATCCAAACTATAGCGTATTAATACCTGTATTAATTATTTTGAACTTTGTTTAAATGCCTAAACCTTTAATAAATAGCGCGGACTTGTAGCAGTCTCAAGTTGTCTTATTTAATAATATACTCCCACTTGATGCGAGTAAGTCAATTAGGATCGGCAAATTGAATATGTGGGGTTGGCGTTACCACAGTATCTCTTTGAACTAACAATTAACCAAAGGTGTTACTGTAGGTCAAAGGCACCCACTATTTCCTACCCAAGCAATGTATAAAGCTTTGGGGCTAACAATAATTAAATTTATACCCGAGGGAAGGTAATTTGAATCTATAATGTTTTAACCAATATTGTATGTTATTAATATACAGAAAGCATTTGGATACACCGATCTGTACATTAAATGAGTGCATTTAGATCTGAATATAGCGTTCGATATAAGTCAGACAGGTTCATTTAGATGTTCAGCTAGTTCAGTTCACTCATGCATGCTAATTGATCGTAATAATACGATCGTCTGTCTGGTTTACATTCTCTCATCGCTTATAATTGTCACACGTCCAGACTAGTGATAGTTAAACCGTTATTTTAACCGGTTACACACGGTACAGTTATATGATATTTGTATCTGATAGTATCCACGATTGTAAGCTGAGATATAACTGTTATCTAGTATCGACACGGTTGCTAGCGGAACTCGCTGTAAAAAGCCTAAAATAGGATTGTTAGTTATATTAAAATTGTTATCGTTATAACAACATTGTCACGGGGTCGCGGCAGTGGGAGACGAACGAAACACTTGAAATTAATTAAAGTTTCATTTAATCACCTAAGTAACGGGACACAAATTTGACTGGAGCACTGTTCTATAATTCACACAATTTCGCAATAATCATTAATCTGTGGAACACTTTACACTTGTTCGGTAGTCGGTACTCTCGCAATGTATTTCGCTGGCCGCAATGAATCGCATCTTTTCCGTGTGTGGTGGTTATGTCACCCTTTAAATAGGGAATGTTTTTTCGTGAACTTTCGGGTATGATCGATTGTCTTTCAAACCTTTCCAGTAATTTTTAATTTCCGGTAAAACGTCAAGAGTGCTGTAAAATCCTCCATTACTTTCCGTTTTTAGTCTTGTGACAATATGGAAGATGAAAGTTGAAGCACGATTATTTTCACAAAGCAATTTTATCCAAAACAAATTCCATTTGGAGACTATAGCCTATTTTAATATGACCGCATTGTATCGTATCATTGAATTGAACTGTTATCACAACTATTTTTAAATGTATATTATAGATATCTCACAGAGATGAAACTGTATTTCTTATGGGAAAGTAGGTATAGAAGACATTTGGGTGTACATAGGACTTATGACCTATCTTATGGTTGGCTTAAGTGATCACTTTACACAATGTAACATTCGCCATTTCCACCCATGATAAAATATACCATGCTTATTCATTTTTTGGAAGTTGTATATATGTTCAAATTGCGTGGAAAGCTTTCACATATGAGTTGTAACCGCCTTTCCATGCGGCCTGTACAAAGCCATTTTCATTCCCCTAAATCCCCACAGATGTCGACCTACTTTCCCATAAGAAATACAGTTTCATCTCTGTGAGATATCTATAATATACATTAATTGTTACTGTTCTGAAAGATTTGAACAAACTCAAAAAAATATTCTGACAACTATTTTTGTTTACAACTCAAATTAGTTGAACATCAATATTAGCTGTGTATGCTGCTCCAGCTATCTTCAAGATACAATGATAATACAGCATCCTTTGTAAATACACCGTATTGTGAGTAGGCGAGTAACGGTACATGATTTACATAAAACAACATAATTTACATACATAATAATATTAATAATTGTTCCTCCAGAATGTTGTTTATTACCCAAAATATACATACACAAACAACAATTTAATAACGTTGTCCAAGTAACAATTATATAATTGGTCTAAAACCAAGTAACATTTCAGTAAATAATATTATGTGTTGTATAATATTATTTTTATTCCAATTATAATAACTTCGTTGTCCATCTGTCCGTGTGTCTGTCCGTCTGTCCGACTGTCTGATTTGGACCACGGACATTTGGTTCACCGAAAAAAAGTCCACGACAAAAGGTCCACGGACATTTGGACCAACGATAAAAGGTCCACAGACATTTAGTCCAATGACAAAAGGTCCACGGACATTATTACCAACGATAAAAAGTCCACAGACATTTATTCCAATGACAAAATGTCCACGGGCATTTGGACCAACGACAAAAGGTCCACAGACATTTATTCCAATGTCAAAATGTCCAGGGGCATTTGGACCAACGACAAAAGGTCCACAGACATTTAGTCCAAAGACAAACGGTCTACTAACGTTCCACAAAAGTCCAACGACAAAAGGTCCGTGGAAATTTGGTCCAAGGACAAAAGATCCACAAAAATTTGTTCAACAACAAACGGTCTTCAAAAAATTTCCCCACGATAAAAGGTCTACGAACTTTTGGTCCAAGGACATCAGATCCACGGAAATTTGGTCCAAATACAAAATCTCCACGGCAAAAATCCCACATGGCATTATTATCGTGTTATTATCCCAATAATAATAATTTCGTTATCTGTCTGCCTGTATCATATGTCTGCTTGTAACGTTCTTTTTTAAAAACTTTTTATTATTTTTTATGAATAATTAAATATTTATACTTTAGCAACCGACATGAAAACGTACTTAATTTTTGACGGGTTACAGCTAGTTAATATTAAGTAAATAGGGAGTTCAATTCAAATACTTTATTTAAAATCATACCTTACTGGAATTTTAGATACTCTGAGAAATACTCTTAATATGTTTAATTAAATTGAGTATTTTTGAGTAAATTGAGTATGTGATAGATTTTACAGCTCTTAAATATGTTTTAAAAAATAAATAAAGTACGTCCATAGTTGCTACGCTGCAAAAGTCAAAGTCCGGCTCACTGGACCGTTGAAATAAAAAAATTGCAGATAAAAGTTGTATTTGCAGAACAGAGAATACAGAGGAATGTGGTCGTCATAAGGATCTATGGATACGTAGCGGGTGGATTTGGACTAAGACATAACATAAAATAAAATAAATAGATTGTAGAGACCAGGGATTGGATTCAGCAATCATGGGGATAATTTAAAATATAGAACAGGTTTTATAGACAATCTTTTAATTTTATTTAAACCTATTCTTTTTTGTTTTGTTTTAACACAGTTATCGATCGTCAAAATTCGTCGCCAAAATCAGACATTTTAAAGTTGTAGATATATATTTTTTCGAGTTAACAAAGGCACTTAATTCCAATTCTGCGTATTTAAAAAAAAACTTTAAGACATAAAATTTCACGTTGTCTCATACAATTGGCGCAAGCTTGTAATTAACTATGGTAGATTGTCAGAGTAAACTAAAAAAAAATGAATTAATCAAAATTAAATAAAACTATGGTTGCTATGATATATTAAAATAATGTCATTTCCATTAAAAAAACCTTTAAATGCAATAATTTTCACAAAATAATAAGTGCGAAAGTGAAATGGAAAATGCCAATATTTAAATACATAATTAATTACCTCAGTGCCTGTTTTAACTCATGACACAATCAATTCCATACACTACCAATCGAATTGATGTGATTGGTCAATTGGCCGTGTCATTTCTAATTATAATTTCCTGTTCAGTCCACACTTATTTTCAATAAATTGAAAATAGTGAGCAGAATCAATTACTACTGAACTATAACTGTCAAAATGGAACTCATTTCATTATGAAACTCTATTTATGAATATGTGTGTATTCGATAGCAGTGATAAGTGGAAGCCAGTTATGGAGTGGTTTCAAATAAGCTTTTTTCAATAGCTGTACGAAAAGAAAATCAAGAGAAAAATGTATAAATAGTAAATGTTTAAAATTTTACCAGATCATGCGTGTTTTTTACTTCCTTTCTTTTAACTCGTGGCGTCTACTTGTCTGTTTGTCTGACGAAAATACTTTGGATCGATTTTTAATCCTTTTCCCGTGATCCAATCGAGTTGAAACTTTGCAAGTAGACTCGTGGCGACGATCAAGAAGATCTATCAAATTTTCGTTAAAAAAATAATAATTATAGTATAATTTTGTATTTTTCAAATTTTTAATGGTTTTTTCATACAATTCAGTAAGTTGTACGGAGATTACGACGCATATGGTAGACACAAAACCCGAAAATGAGAAAGGGAGTATTGTAAAAACTTGGTTTTTATGGGTTACTCTTAACTATTTTCATATCACTTATTTTTTTAAACAATCTATTGGAAACTTATTATAAAAGAACATAAAAGTTGGCGATTACTTTCATTTTTATCACACTTTTAAATTTAGAAATTATTGTTATGGAGCTATTCGATATTGTTGTGCTTAGTCTAGTCTAGGAGTGAAACATCTTCCTTGCAATTAATTTAATGGGGCTCAATTTTTATTTGATTGAATAAGTAATTGTTTTATTTTAGAAATAGTAAGAACATCGTGACACGTGCCAAGTACCTATTTCACATAGAATTATAATGAAAACTATTATACAGGGTAAAAATGTTAATATTTTTTATGTTTATAGCGTTGACTTTGTGGTTAGATATATTATTTATATTATTTACTTAAGAAAACTGACAAATTTTGTGTAAACCACAATGATTGTTTTCAAAGTCTACCGGTTTCAATATCGTACTTCTTCGTCAGGACAATAACTTCCATAAATTAAATTTGTGAGAGTCAAGTGTTGATAGGGATGTGGCCTCATTGGGATAGGGGTGGAGTTTGACAGCTAGACGTTGAAATGTCGAATATATTAAAAAAATGATTATTCCTTAAATTTAATTGGTTAACAAATACCTATATTAAATTTGGTGATAAGGAAATTTTTGATTTGAACATTTATAATTTTTCTAACGTAAGGCTTATATTATTTGTTTGTAAAATTTCAATGCCATTTTCTTTTTTAAAAATGAGGCCTGTCTCCAATAGATGGTTCGAGAATTCTATTATTATTAAGATATATTATGTGTTCTTTTGTTATAATTTTAAAACAACGTGCCGTTTTACATGTATAAAATACTAAAAAGTGATTAAAAATAAGTTCATTTATACCGGAATTATTTAATGGATCAACTTTATTTTTAGAGATTATTAAGAATTTACCCAATTTATTGTTACTGTTATCGCATTTTACAAATCGGTGTGGTTTATACAGAATTTATTAGTTTTCTCAAATTAATAATGATATTTTATTTTAAAAAAAATGTAGCCAGTTAAAAAATTGGGATATGTATTTAGAATACGTAAAAATTTTAAAAACACAAAAACTTTTGAAATTTTATTTTGTTCATTAATCAGAAGTACACTGAAGTTTGGCTCCGTTATTTGGAACCCACAAAATCAAGTACATAATATAAATAACATTGAACGTATTCAGTGTAAATTTTTAAAGCGATTGACCTTTCATAATATTGTTGCACCTTCTCTACCGTCTCTAGCTTCTAGACGCAAATATCAAATTTCTTAATTTAATATAATATATTAAATAATAATGTGGATTGTTTTGATTTATTATCATGTATTGATTTTAATCTACTAAGGGCCGGTTGTTTCAAGTTGGATTAAAGTAAGCGTTCTTTAAAAGCATAGATTTTTACGTTCTCCACCAATCAGACGATCCGTTTTCGTAAAAATCTATGCTTTGCTCGACCGCTTACTTTGATCGAACTTGAAACAACCGGGCCTAACTCGTCGTTCACGACATACAACTCTTTTCCGACCCAAAAAATAAAAAACTCAGTTATCAGTAGAATCATAAACCTATTCTAGCAATACGAGAACTCCCTTGACATAAACTTCTCAGACCTAAAGTATATTCTTAAGCAAAAAATTAAAATAATTAATCCATAGTTTTGGAACCAACGTACAACGCACACGTAACACACACGTAACACACACACGCACAAACACAAACATACATACACAAACACACACATGCACATACACATATACACACTAAATACATCACCTCTAAGTAAGTAATTTTAAAGATATTATTTATTGTAAGCGATTAATAGATGTATATATGGAGCAGATATTTTTCAAATGTTTCAAACTTTTTCATTGTAAAACATTTTCATGCATTGTAAGCTTGAATTCAAATAAATAAAAAATATAAATAATAATAAAAAAATATTTAAATATTAAGGCGTGTATCTAAAAAATAAATTGTATTGTTTATTCGCTTTTTATCATTCATAATTAAAATTTAGCGTTTTTTATTTAGATTCATCAGCTAGGATTGATTTGTATCCAGAAGCTAATCTTTACTCTAAAATTAACTTGAAAATAACAAATCAACTTAACGTATATAATTTTATCGATCTTCTTCGAATAGTTTACTGGGGTATTGCCGACGTTTTGCTTCCCTTTGCAGGATTTCACGGGGCTGATGTGGGTACTGATATAGTAGATTAAATACCGATCGAAAGTAAAATGTATGAAAGTAATAAAGTAATGTATATTAAGTTTGCCAATTTAAAAAAAAAATATTGATAAATTTTGTTTAATTTCAACGATAAACGTAAAATTACAATAGCTGAATGTGAGGGTTTCATTAAAAAATATTAAAATCCTTTTTCCCAGCGTTCAAATTTTGTTAATTGGACAAATTCATTAGAGAAAAACAATTACCGAGCGGTATCTCCAATTAATTAAGCAAAAATGTCACTAGGGAATTGAAATTATTTCATGAAATTAAGATCCCGAGAATTTCTAAGTATTAACACACAGATAAAGAGCACCTTAAAAAATGTAGCTAATATTTAATTTTATTGAAGGGTATTTTTATCAAATATGTATACATCGGTAATTAAATAATTTATGCAGCTTATCTGATCCACACCCCAGATACAAAATTATAGAATTTCCAGTGCATTTCTGGAATATTATTAGTAATTAGTTTACCTATCATATTCAAATTATAAGTATGTAAATAATTTATTAAAAAATAAGTAAATTTAATTACACTGTAAAGATGTATGTGAATCGTACTTTAAATGACGTACTGAGTAGCTTGTTGGTCTTGTGGTTAGGACACTGGCCTCGTGATCCAAAGGTTGCGGGTTCGATCCTCACTCCAGACTAGCAAGTTAGTCCTATTTTCATAGTACAAGCGCTTAGCTTAGTTTGAAAATAGTAAGAATATTGATGTGACACGTATTCCGTGTTCACATCTCTCTTTAAAAAAAAAAAAAAAAAATAGTAAAAATTAAAAAATTTATGGTATTTATGACTATACAGAACTTGTCTGAACATATACGAGTATATGTACATACACAGTGGGCTCAAACATTAAACCTCGTACAACAGCGTTATTTATCACTACTGTTTAATGTAATGTTTTTTTCTTCTATTTCTTAAGGGGTCAAGATTTTTTCAAGATTTTCTTTTGAAAGGTTTTGTAATGTTTTTTATTTGTGGTTTTTGTGTTTAATTTGTAGAACTCCATATTTATTTTTAGCGAAATTTAAAACAGTTTGTACGTGGTATATCCACTGTTTGATAATGGTCTTACAAGCCGAAACAGCTGTAACACATAAAAATACTTAACCCGTAGAACTTAATGATAATATTTATTAATATTTAATTTATTTTAAACTTCGCTAAAAAAAATTGTAATGTTTTTGTTAAATATATAATACCAAAGTTTTACACTATATTTCAAGTAATTTCAAATATAATTGTTATTACTACTTATTACTCATTTCTTGACCTCTGTCTTGCAAATAGTGCCTCACGTTTAATAGTTTATGTTGTGCTTAATCGTGGATTTTTTTCTTTTCAAATTTAGCAAAATGGGGGTCTTTGAAAGATTAATTATGAATTATGAGGAAAAAAATCACTAATTTATTCTATATAAAAAAAAGTTTAAATAAAAAAAATCCTTCGATTTAGCACACGTTTTTAGTGCCTAGAATATGATGTATAAATTTCATTTAAATCTGTCAAGTAGTTTTTGAAATATCGTGGTCACCGTTTTTGAAAAAGTTGTTTTGAGAAAAACGCATTTAAAGTTTTATACATAAATAATTAATACAAATACAATTTATCAAATTAATTACGTAGAGTTATCAATTTCTGGTCCATATAATAGATTTTCTGCCTCCAAAAAAACAACTACTTACACGCGTAAGGCTCCAAGATGTCGATTTGTTTTTGTCTACGTCTCATTCTGCCTTCTCGAGTGACCACATTTGCACGTTGGTCAACAATCTTTATGTGCTCTGTATCGACTTTTTCAGTACACCAGTGTGCATTAGGCCCATAATTTAATCTTATTGCACTGGCAGTCATTAATATTCCTTGCTTACCTTCATGACATCCCATTATAAAATTTTGAAAATGATTATAATACACTCACAACTATCTATCGACTGCTTGGTTTCACTGCAACTGAAATACTGACAATAAATCAAATTTCAGCTAGCCTAATGGGACTAACTGAAATTTGATTTGGTATCTAGGTCTAAAAGTAGAACTATAAAATAAATTTCTTATATTATTCTTAGAATTACTCAGGTAAAAACCCCGTCCCGTAGCAGCCGCGCGGTCAGTCAGGCGGGCCCTCTCCGCGTGTCAGTACGGACGGCAGTAGAGGGCCCTGCAGTTATCGTTGGATATCTTTAAAACTAATTAGCGGATCGAGTTGATATTTTGAAAGAATATTTTTGAAACATTTTACTTTAAGAAAATGCAAAAAAATTATCGATTTTTTTAAAAATCCTGACTACACGTAACCCCTTAATGAACGTGTAACAAAAGCATTATTATGTATTATTATTAAGTAACTTAAAATCTCGTTTAAAACAACAGCGTTAGTTATCATTACTGTGTAATGTAATATTTTTTCTATTTCTTAATGAACATGTAACAAAACCATAATCAAGTGTCAAGCACGTTTTTCATCTCATATCAATAGGATTTTAAAATATTGCAAGTACGATTTTAGCTTCTATGTAGTTTTGTGGTCTCCGAATACTCTGGCTGACGTTTGAATCCCATGTCATAGTCCCATATCAAGGCTGGCGTGAGAGGGCCGATGGACCCCACAGTGGGAATGCCGGCCACAGCATAACAGAATAGTCAAGAAAACTATCGTCAGAAGATTCTGAAATTCTATTTACAGAAGGCCGCGTAAACTTGAGAACATTTCTTAAGATATTTCATATTTCAAGTCTATTTGTAAATTTATATTTAATTATTATAAAAATTTAATTTTTTTTTGGTCACATTATTTCTTTTTGTCAACTTTTATTTTTTGTCAATCATTATTTTTAAGCAACTTAAATACTTAATATTTAATACACTAAACATTTTATTACTTAATAAGCTGTGGATCAAACGTGTTTGATTACTGAACGACCTTGCGTAATACAATTCTATTACCTTACCAAATTTTGTAGAGCGACTGCATTAGTATAACAAATTTTTACAATATAATATAACCAAAATTTTATTAACCTATATATTAAACAACCAAAAGTAGTGTTATTATTAGGTGTGTATGTTTGACCATCGTAGAACTAAGTCCATAATTTTATTTACAAAAAACTTTTCCCCATTTCGATTTGCCGGGTTGAAATAATATTATTGTAATATCAAATCCATGATCTGTGTTTCCAACTAAATATTAGGTCCTTACATATGAAATTGACGTTTAGTATGGGAGGAACATAAAGTCGATTTTTTTTTATTATAATATATTTATTTAATCAAAGTATGTACCATTGCTATCTATGCACTTTTGCCATCTCATAGGTAGTTCATCGATCCCTTTACTAAAAAAACCATTCGGAAGGGAATCAATAAAATCTTTGAAGGCGGTTTGGACTGCCCCATCGGAGTTGAATTTTTTCCTTTGCAAGAAGTTATCCAAATTTCGAAAAAAATGGTAATCTGTTGGGGCAAGGTCCGGAGAGTACGGTGGATGTCTTAGACATTCCAATTGAAGCTCCTCTAATTTGGTAGCCGTCTGTTGTGCAGTGTGTGGTCTAGCGTTATCATGAAGCAGCAGTGGCCTAGAGCGATTAACCAGCCTCGGTTGTTTAGCAGCTAGCTTTTCCATCATGGTTTGCAGTTGCTGACAATAGACATCTGCCGTAATCGTCTGGCCAGATTTAAGAAAGCTGTAGTGAACGACACCAGGAATAGTCCACACAAACGCTCACAGTAACTCTCGTTTGTTTATTTGCTTCACTCCCGTTCCTTTCCCACGAATTTCAAGCTTTTTCACCTTACCAATTTGCTTCAAGGGATTAAAACAGTTTTATCACTAACACCGCAGCCTGTAGCTAACTCGGATGTGGTTTGCGATGGATTCCGCTTCCACAATAGCCTTCAATTCTTCAATATCAACTTTGGTCTCCGGCCGTCCACGGGGCTTGTTCTGCAGGTCGAAATTTCCAGAACGAAAACGTTGGAACCAAAAACGCACTGTGTTTTCTTTTGCGGCACCGTCGCCATACACATCATTAATCCTTCGAGCCGTTTCTGTAGCACTGGTGCCACGGTGGAACTCGTACTCGTAAATAACGCGATATTTCAAGTTTTTCATTTTGTAAACTGAGTCTCGCAAAGAAAAAAACAATTGAGGAAAAAACAAATGAATTATAATTTTCAAAACACAAATACATGAGTAAATAGCTGTAAAAATTTGGATTTGGAATTCCTAACCAAAGAGAAGATATTTGAGATCAAATTTGCCAGTACGGTAAAACGTCAATTTCATATGTAAGGACCTAATATATACTTTCCTGAACGAAACTATTATTATTTATGAACCTACCTAAGTAGATTAAACACAGATTTTTTTTATTGTCCTGGTCACAGGAAACCCAAATTGAATCACGGATTAATAAACAGATTTACTATCTGGGAAAAAAATATTTGTTATATTATGCGTGTTTCTGATTTCTTAGGTCGACGTTTTGGGACCCATTTCACCTGTCACTAGCCCTAATGATCGTCCCTGCTAAGGATTTCTGCACAAAAGATTCCGAACAGTCTTGAAAACTTGACAATTTATTAGACATTTATTTTCCTATATTTTTCATTCGTTATTGGAGCTTCATCGATGAGATCTCTTTTAACATGAAACAAGTATACTTACTACCCTTCTCTCTCTTGGTTGAGATTTCTCCTGTAATATCTTTTTCCATTACAATGGATTGTTTCTGGTAGGGCATATTTGATTTTGTCGTTAATGATGTCCATAAATATCTGTTTTGGCATTCCTCTTTATTGTTTTTTATTATTATTATATTATGTAATTCAGATGACATATTGGCCCACAATTCTTAGCAAACATATAATATTTACAAGCGCCTGTATTTAGTTCTGTCGGTTCTTCGACACATTTAAAATAATGATGTGAAAAAATGTATTTATTAATGTTGCAAAATAATGTAATTCTTTATTGAAGTGTTTTTTTTTTAAGAATAGTTATTCCAATACTCATAATTATACTGAAGACGAAGACCTTTCAATTCGAATATCGTTTGTCAAATGTTAATATTTCTATCAGTACAATGTTTGCAATCTTTCTGATGCAATTTAATATAGGTAAATACGTTAATTTTGACGAAATTTAAGATATTATTATATGATAGCAATCTTAATGTCATCACTATGATATCACAAATGGTTGGAGATATTTGAAAACACATGGAAAAAATCTTTTGTAGTGTAATAATTTTTTACAAGTTATGATTTTGTTAAACAATAAATTACAGAAGTTTATTAAAATACAAAAATTTTAAGAAAAGTGTATATTTTATGACAGATGCATGTAATTATTTATAGGAAAACAAGAAATAGTTTATGTTTTAAACTTTTAGGGGCTTTAAGGAACTGCTCATGCAATGTTTATGAAAGATTATGAAGCCTAAGTGGGCTTTGTATAGTGATATATGAACTTTTAGTACTAAATATCGTACTAAATTTTATTTGTTGGGTCATAAATTAACCCTTTGAAATCTAATTTAAGGCTTCTGACTTCTATGAAAAATTCATTTATGTAAAATTTTTCAAAATTTATTTTTAAGCATTCATTCATGTTTAAGCATTTCTCGACGTTAGTAAGCAGTAGTTTTAATGCATATCAATTTATCAAATAAGAATAAAAGCTTACAGGTATTCAAAATCAGATTTCTAAATTAAAAGAGTAAAGCATATTTGTTAAAAAAATATAATTGTAATTTTCTTTAAAAAGTCGTTACAAATACGTGTATATTTTTTAGATAAAAAATGCCGATGCGTGGTAATTAAATAAAAATACGGTTCTGATTGGGATGAATTTTAATGAAATTTATAATGTTGAGAAAATTGAAGATAATATTTTTGAAATCGTCAAACGTGGTTAGGCTGGAAAAAAGGTTTTCTCTTTATAATTAATGTGAAAAATTATTAAATCATAACAATCATATAAATATATATATTTTTTTTTCACTCATTATACCGTAAAATCAAAAAATTTCTGTTTTTTATAACCATTATTATACTGATGATGAGAATATATTGAGTTTCCTGGCTTCTTTCAAACATATCAGATTTTAATTTCCAGATCATTATTAAATGTAAAGAGTTTCCATATTTCACATCGTTAATTACACCTCAAACCATTTTTAATAATACGTGTACAGTTAATGGTATTGCCATGTATGGAAGAGCTTACCCTTTTCCTTGGGGAATTTTGAAAAGAATTCACCATTTTCGTCACTTTAATTTTCCTGATGAGAAATCGCATTTCTTTTAATGGAAATATTAAATTCCCCGAGCCTTTTTTCGGATAATACTGGAGTCGTGTCGAATGTCGTGACATTTCTAAGTAATTAATTCTATTTTGAGCACGCAGGCATCCCCAAATATAAGGTTCTTACCCCGTCTCCTATATATTATGCTACCCTATTACCTGAAATAATCTTTTTGACTCGAGCTTTACATTCGGTACTCATTAGTAACCCCCAAATTTTAGTTACTCTCTATTAATTATAAGATTATTTAATTATTTTTAATTATTCCTGCAGAGAAGGCTCTGCATTATTACAAACGAGGTAAGGTAGAATGTTTAGAATCATAAATGCTTTTTGTCGTTATTAAAAAAAGGGATAACTAAGTGTTGGACTTCTCGACAGGATGTCAAAAGGGTTGGCGAATAATTTTAGACATCTATCCAATAAAAAAAGCCTAATTTTATATTCATTCATTGCGTAGTCATCACCCGTCCAGAGACTTTTTTTAGGAAGTTATTCGTGAAATATTTCTATCAGTATATATAATTACAATACAGTAGTTTGCGAAGACAGAAGATAAATTATAAACATAGGACAATTATTGTAATGATTTGGGTGCATTTTCGATAATTCTTTTCAATAAAAAATTCGTCCATTATAATCATCATTTAGGATCCGTACTACTCAGTGTGCAAATTGCGTGTTACTTTCCTTAAATTATTGAGGAGGCCATGACCCACCAAGGGTTGTAGTGCCAAGAATGATGATGGAACCAAATTCTTGCACTGAGTTTTATTTATTTATTAATTACACCTACATGTTTCGGAAAAACCTTTCCATCATCAGGGTATTTTATAAATATCAAAATACCAAAATAAATTATGTATTTTGTTCTTCTAAATGATTTGATTATTGCTGAAGTTCTTGATTACAAAAAAATATTGGAAAAATGTATAAAATTTACTATTTGTTAAATTTAATTGATTATAAATAATATTTTTTTTTACTTTTACATGCTTTAATAATTTCTAATGATTGTGAATTATTCAATTTCATACCAAAATTATTTATGTTCAAAATAGAAAGTCCTTAATTTTCATCAAAATGGTGATAATTTTCTAAAAGGTGATTTGAAAATTCAGAAAAACCATGATTATTCTGAATTCTTAAATGCTCTTTTACTTTTACATTAAAATTTCGACCGATTTTTCCAATATAAATCGCTGTATAATCTTTACACGAAAGTTTATAAACATTTGAATTGTTAAATATTATTTTCTTTATCTTTGAATTTATGAGAAGTTTCCCTTCCCTATTTGTATAAAATGCAGGTCTAATATTTTTCGGTAGATGTTTTGAAATTTGATTCGAAAATTATTCGCCAATAATCATTATTATTATGTGAATTGCATAAAATTGGTTAGATATATTTTGTATTTAATTTATTTTTAAAATTTTTATCGATTAATTCTGTACTGTACCCATTATTAAATGTGATTTTTTTTATTGTATTTAATTCAATTTGAAGATTAGAGTGAGAATAATGTAGGTACATTGACAAGACGGTGTATCATTGGATGAAAATCTCATAATGTTTTTCCCTTTACTGACTAGTACGTACAGTTTCATAATAGATCAAGCTTAAAATCGATTCACAGTCCTATGATTACGCAAGGTTTTATCGTCTTTGCGGGTAAGCAGAAAGGATATTATAATTTCTTTTCCAACTATATCCTGTTCACTCACACATTTTTTTTTGGGTGCTAATTATTATTGATAACCAAAACCTTCTCCGATTGCTGTAATCAAAATGTGGATTGAAGGCATGAGTAAGGTCAGGTTTTGGTGCACTCATGCTAAGAAATTGTTATTTAAACAGAGCTGATATTTTGATGATTTTTATTAATTATAGTCATATCATAGTACATAATTTCATTAAAAAAATTATAAATATTTTCGTTCATAAATATCATCAAATTCATAAATAAAAACATTATACTCTCCGTAAAAGAGCTGACGCTCATGCTTATGGGGGGAGTAATCACATCATTTCATTTCATGGATATTAAAATTGTCATAATAAGATGTAAAGAATATTGAGAAATTAAATAAATAAATCTATAGTGAAGGTTATGGGAATTTCAATATATTTTTTTAATAAATCTTTTTAGTTCATTTTTAAATTACGTAAGGTTTTGAATTTTTTTTAAATTTTCGGGCAGTGAATAATGACTAGCTTGTTGGTCTTGTGGTTAGGACTCTCGCCTCGCGATCCAAAGGTCGCGGGATCGAACCTCACTCCAGAACAGCGAGTTAGTCCAATTCTCATAGCACAAGCCGTTTGGCTTAGTTTGAAAATAGTAATAATATTGATTATTCCATGTTCGCATCCCTATTTAATTTTTTTTTTAATATTTAAATTCCTTTAAAGGAATAATTCCTATAAAGTAACAAGCTGCGCTTGTTTCATATTTGGGTGTTTTTAAATTAAGAAATGATCTTATATACCTATTAAGTGTACAGTTATTTAAGATTAACAATTATTTATAAAATACTTGGATTTAACTGCGAAAATATTGAGTAAATGATAGTGGATTAGGAAATTCCAGTGCATTACAAAAATTACAAAATTCAAAGTATTGTACCTTTAAAGTCATATATTCTGTTCGTCGGACCAAAACAGCTTTAGGACGCGCAGTGGCCACCCCGGAACAGCCCCGCAGCATTCTTCGCATCCTCCGGAAGATTTTCATTTCTAAATCACCCCGACTTGTATACTTCCCCTTCTGTCTTATATCTCTCCTCGCTTCCGGGAGCAGCCCTGTGTGTCGGGATCGGAACGCAAAATGACCGCCGATAGGAGAAGGAATATCTTGCAGCGCGATCAATTCTTACAGAAATAATATAAATTCTAGGAAAATCCTAAAGAAGGAATCCGTTTCCTTTGAGTACATCTTCAGAAAGACGAATGGCGTAGATAAAGTAAGAAAGTGGACGTGTTTTGTAAATGGAGTGTGATTTATAAATACTCCAGTATTATTTACACGACAAAAGTAGAATATAACTATTGTGAATATTTAATTACATGAAAAATCCACGACTTTATGGAAATATCGTGAATATTCAACTAATACGGAACAAACGTTTTTAAGGATTTTTGCAACCTGCAACACCCTTTTATACGTGTCCCATTTATAATTCTCATACTCGGTCCACGTCCCCTGTAGTCGGAGAAAAGCTGGTGTTGACGGCACGCCCCGCTATCTTCTGTCCCCTGCATCCGGTGTGCAGCTGATTGAGGAAATACTTGCGCTTGGGCCATGACTTTTTACCCCGATGGTTCATCTTTGTTATTCGGTGGACTTCATCTTACACTATGGTCCTACTGTGAATGTTATTAATTATTGTTTTGGGCGGTAGATTGAGAATCGCCAATTTGACAGTGTGGAGGATGAATTCCGACCCTATCTATGAAACCTTCCAGTGTCTATGCCGCCGCGTAACTTGTGGTAAAACATATTTATTTATGTACATGAATAACACAAAGTGCAAGCAAATAATGTATAATACCAAATAGCTTATGATACAATATCTTTGGATAATACCTACAGTCCATTTATACTGAATTTCTCGTGGATGAGTTCAGATCACAAAAAAAAAATTCAAGAAAAAATGCTTATATTCGATAGAAAAGCAAATGACAAAATAAATATACGGCAAGGGTAAAAAATGACGCGAGGGGCACGGAGCCGTGTTTATTATTCGGATCCCTGACTGGGGCACTGGGCTTGCCATTGTAACAAAATAATGTATTTGGTTGAATTTATTCTTCTTCATATAATTTTCCATTGCCATTGTAGCTCTTTCCGTCAATCCCCACTTTGTTCAGGTATTTTACTTACCAGTAGCATATACATATGTTTCGACAAAGCGAATGCCTCATAAATAATGATTTTCTCGGAGTAATAAGTAAGTTTAAAACAAAAGTATTATAAGTTTTCAAGTAAATTTAAAAAAGTGATTCATCATATAGCACTCATTTCAAAAAATATTATATATAAGAGTATTTATTTATATTATCTTCTTTATATTATCTTCTTCCAGATGTTTATTACGATCTCGAAATTATATAAAAGACTAACATTATACAAAAGATAAATTGAGTTCTATAAAACCACAGCACTCAATTTCGCGAAATGATGTCCCCGTATAGTTTTTAAATGTAAAATATTTATTACTAGTGTAATCTCTATGAACATTTAAGAGAAATTCCATTTTACGGTGCGCATGCATCGTAACTGAAATATAGCGAGGACATTAAATCCCCCCGCATTACGAAAGCACCATGCTTTATTTAGAATTTCATTTGCAGCGGTCTTAGATTTATGTACTGTCTACTTCGTATGACATCTTTGTGGAAGGGAGTCTCATGGGGTGAACGTGTGTAGTAAGAACACAAGATACCGCAATTAAAATCCACTTATGAAACCAGGAACACTGGAAAGAGATCGTCAAACATCATAATTTCGTTGTCTGTCCGTAACTTCATGAAACGTACGTTATTTAGTTCGAATTCACGCCTAAAAAAAGGAAATTAAACGGCCATCTCCGCCATGAACTCCGGGCCAGAAAACCCGAACCGGACGCAACATAGCGATGTTGCTACCTCCGAGCCTGCGTGAATGGTCAAAAGTACAAATAGGACTTAGCAAAGACGCGAACAATTACACGTTCCGCCAAGCACAGTCCCCAGGGTTTAAAATAGTACTATTAACTGCCGGCGGGGAAATATTAAAAAAATGTTAAGATATTTTGATAAAAGTCGTTATTACTAATTCATGTAAAAGTACCGTAAGTTGCAGCTAGTTTTAGTTATAAATTTTAATATCTTTGATTTAAATCTAGCATGAACACTTATTACTCTAATGTACTTTGTTATGTATTATTTTCTTATTTATGTATATTGTATAAATTACTATCTACTCACTATGTATATATGCTTTTCGTAAATAAATTTTAAAAAAAGGTTTCCTTTCATCAGGTGTCTTTTTTATTCACAATTTTTTTGACACAACTTTGCATTCGAATACGCGCGTGTTTATACCTATAAAACTCAATGTCTGTCTGTCTGTTCTCTATACAAATCCAGACCGTTTGTCCGATTCGATTCAAATTTTGCGTACTTATGCTTTAGGACCCGGCGGGTAACATTGGCAACATTTCCTCCCTATTCTCATACCCCTTCCCCTCCCCTGACATATTTTCGATGCAAATATGTACCGTTTGACTGATCGGACTCAATATTTGGAAACTTATTCTTAAGGACTCGGCGGGTAACATAGGCTATATTTCTTCTCTCCCCTTTTACCTTTTCTCCTCCCCCTGATACATTTTCGATGCAAATCTATACCATTTGAATCAAACCTTTGTTTCTCCCAAGAAATATATTTTTAACTTAATCCTTAACCCGTGCAACGCCGGGTACCAACAGCTAGTCTATATATACAACCCAATGTCTCTGTTTGTTCTCTACACTAATTCTTTAAAACCCGGCGGGTAACATAGGCGACATTTATCCCCTCCCATTTTTTGTACAAATCTACACCGTTTGACTGATTTGGACCAAATTTTGCATACATATACTTTAGGACACGATGGGTAACAAAAGCGAAATTTCTTCCTTCCTCTTTACCCCTCCTCCTCCAACTGATATAATTTAATTAATACAAATCTGTACCGTTCGACCGATCCGACCCAAATTTAGTGAACTAATTCTTTAGGATCCGCAAGCATGATAGGCAAAATTTTATTTCTATCTATTGACAATTTTTTTGATTGGAATTTTTTAAAGCAATATTTTTTTATAAAACTATCCTTTAAAAAAATAAATATATAATTTCGTCTCTATGAGACATCTATAATATTGTTGACAGCGAATTTGGTGCCTTGGGCGCCCGGTAAATTAAATGTTCCGGTGAGGGGGAGGAATGCTTGAATATACTTTGCTAAAATAAATAATACAAAAAATAATGTACCTACATATGTTTATTATTCTATTGTTTGTAATGAGAACAAGGAGTTAACCCGTTTTCAACAATGTCATTTCTTTCTTCCCGCACAATATCTACTCTATTGTTGTGATATGTTTATGTATTTAATAGTATTATTTTTTAAAGATTTTTGCTGTATGAAGGTACCTTTATTTTTATAATTTATAAAAAATGCTTTAATTTTATGAATATTAGTGACCCTCCAGTAACAGTGGTAATATTTTAACAACCCTGAAACAAGACGCCAAGGGTGTGGGGAAATCCCGTAATAACATTTACAAACTAGACACCTAGTTCGCTCAGTAACCATCTCATCTTTTGTTCTTTAATTAGCTATTAAGAAAATTAAGTGGAAACTTTAGAGGGTAGACAAACTAATAATGGTGATGAAATATGTCAAAATTATTTATATCACTGAATGGAAAAATAATATAACCCACTAGTAAGCTGCTCTAATTTTTCTTTTTTAAGATACATATGGAAGGTTTTGTCTGAATACGGAGTGAAGAGTAAGCTCATACAAGCAATCGCATCCCTATACGAGGGAAGTAGTGCTTGCTTGAGAATTAATGGGGCATTCACATCATGGTTTGATATTACAAAAGGTGTCAAATAGGGATGCGTATTATCACCATAGCTTTTCAATCTGTATATGGACAATTGTATGAAAGAACTGAAGGAACTAGAAGTATGAGCGAAAATGAACGGGCTCACCATATCCTGTTTATTATACGCAGACGATGCAGTATTAGTGACTAACAGTGAAGCTGATCTTTAGTACGTATTCAGGATGTCTGATGTATGCCTGTAGAGTGAACTTGAATATCAGCAAATCGAAAGTGATGGTGTTCGAGAGAGAAGAAAGAATGACTTAGTGGGATTTAATTGTAAAAAACGAATTCTTAGAACAAGTGAGTGAGTTTGTGTACTTGAAAAGTATATTTAGTAGAGACGGCGAGACTAAGAACGTTTTCGAAAGGAGAGTGACTGTGGTAACAAAGTTAATGGTGCTCTGAATACCATTATGGCCAATAAGAATCTGTCAAAAGAAGCAAGACTAGCGGTTCATAATGGCATTCCTGTGCCCAATCTGATGTATGGAAGTGAAGCTTGGAATTGGAGAAGAGGAATGAAAATACACTGAATGCGGTAGAAATGCGGTCACTAAAGCGCACGTGTGGAAAATATTTGGTCGATAGAGTGAGGAATTAACAAATTAGAATTGTGTGGTAGACAGAATAAAGAAAGGAGTGCTGAGATGGTGTGGTCATGGTAAAACGTATGAGCGAGGAAACAATGGTTAATAAAATATATGGGGCGAGTATTGAAGGCAACAGAAATAGAGGAAATACCTGGCACGATAAGATACTACAAGTATTTGAGGATGGCCCTGTTAAAAGCCTCAACAACCGTAGAGCTTGCATGAGAAGATGTATGAATGTAGCCGAAGCAAAAGTGGTGTGCCAAAATAGAAAAATATGGTGTTCTATCCTCTCTGCCTACCTCTGCGGGGAAACGGCGTGATGGTTAGTTAGTTAGTTAGTTAAGTTACGATTTAGTGCACCGAAAAATGTGCTACTCATTACATTTATTATTTAAGTAGCTGTACAGTTGCCGGCAAACTTCTTGAAATTCTTTGGCGTAGTGGGGGAATGCGCAGAAGACAAAATTTGGGTCTCTTTGGTAGAATGGTACATGCGCAAACTTCCCCCCACTACGCCGTAAAATTTCAAGATGTTTGCCGGCTACTGTAATCGGCCTTAAATGACGTACTTATATATTTCGGCCTGTGTTAAGGCTGTGAGACAGCGTTATCTAGATTAGCGTAGCAACTTTATGACGTTATTGATGGACATTATTAAAAAGAGAAATATTATGCTTTTTTTGCTTCTTATGCCTCATTATTATTTGAGTTATCTTGTAAAATTAGTGACGGATATTGTTGTGCAGAGAATTATATGCGATTTAGTAATGGATGAACTTATTAGTTTTAATTTTTATTTTTATTTAATTTAATTAAAATGAAATATTTAAAAAATCTAATTTAGAGTAGCTAATTCATTATCATTCATCATCACTCAAAAGCACAAAGTTAATGTTCTCATTTTATTTAATAATAATTTTTAAAACGGAGTGTTGTTTTTAATTAATTTAATGACGATTACGGAATTATTATTGTTGGGAATGAAGTTTTTAATCAAAAACTTAAACACAATTGTTTAAATTTTAAAACATTCTACATTATATTGTTAAGATGCAATTTTACATTAACATTGAAAGATGCACAGGAAAAATACATATGTAGGAAAAATACAGAGGCAAAAGCAGAGGCGTGCGGTGGGAACAAGAAGCATGTCTTTTCATAAGCATATATTTTAAAAAGAAACTAAAATAAGATATATATCTCGTAATATTCCTAATACACTAATAATTATACTAGATATTAATATTGCATAATATTCTGCCAGATAAACATTTAAATCCGATTTTTTTCCAAATATATTTTTAAATAAAAGTCACGCTTATTGTTCTCAAATTGTTCTAAAATATTATGCGTTTATTCTATTACAAGATCATTTTCATCTAAAGCATCATAAGCGCTTGTGTATGAAAAATGGAACGTACTCATAGTGTCCCAGGACTCTCAAGAAAAATTCCGTGGTGGTCGGGAGCCTCCGTGGGTCCAGCCGTATGCATCAGGCCTACATCCGCCAATCAGAGCTCGAATTGGCTCACCCGTTCCCGGTTGCTTCAGGCACAACACCGTGTTGCCGGCCGCCATAGTACACGCGAGAACCTTTACGTAACACGACCCGTTAACTGTTACAATAAATTGCACCATGTACCCTGCACTGATCTTCTTCATTATTACCTACCTCCGATGTACACATTCATTCGACTACTACATACGCGACATTCACCGAACACTCGCCACTCGCTGACACGAGAGGATTCTTTCGGGCGGCTGGGAATCCAAAAAAACGCTTGTTTGGATTATTAAAAATTTTGTGGGAAAATTGATAATGGACATTTCAGAGCAAACAACTCAATATTGTCGCGCACTAAGCAGCGAAGCAAGGTTATTTTGTTAGCGAGCAAAGCAAAGTTGTATTGCAAAGCGATGGTTTACTGAAGGTATGAATAAAAATCAGTGTTGTATTATTTGCAAGAAAAATAGCATTGTATCGAATGTGTTTACTCACAGCGGTGCTATTGTATTGTTTGCATGAAAAGCAAGAGGAATCAATTTGCAAAAGTTTCCGAGAATAATATATTGCATGCGGCGGCGTAGGGGGCGGCAACTGTGCGACAGAGAGGTCTAGACGTGTGGAAACTGACAAATCTTTCTCCGTACTCCGCCAACGAATTCATGTTTCATCGTAATTTATCGCGAGTTTCATAACTTATGCAGGAATACCTAAGATGTATCTTACTTTCTCCGCCTCTGAGCTCCTGGTAGATTCATGATATTCGTGATTATATTCACAATGTATCGCGCCGCGTACCACAGCAACCCGAGTAATTTATCGATTACCCTTTTTATAAAATTGTATGTCGCTTTCTATTTGAGAACATACATTTTTATTTGTATTTCATGTATATCGTCACCCACAATGAATTCTAATAATAATCTGAATATATTTGGTTGACATTCTTCTTCTAGTGCCTGTCCGGTCCTCCAAGTAGTTGGACTGTAGACTTCCGAATCCAAGATTCTTCAGACAGGACTCAATTTTCTAAGGACCTCTTTTTATAGCAATTCACGATTGATAGTATCAATCTTTTGGCAATTCACAGTATTGCGAAAAGATTTGGGATTTCTTGTTTTTAGTGTTTGAAGGATTTGTGTTTTTTCTCGCACCGGAATCATCACGTTGGCATTAGTCAATGTAATGATTCTGGTCAATCCTGTTTACACATAAGTTTTCCGTAAATCCATTTCTAAATTGCTTCACGTGTCCGTGAGTTTATTCCAATTGAATGTTTTGTGATTCTAATTTGCTTTTAGTGATTTCAAGAACCACAAACTAAAATTAAAGCTTTATGTAACTTTGATCTTACAGAAGAAAATGAAAGAAGACAGAAGGAATAAAAAAATATTTATAACGAAATATAAGTTTATTGCCTAAGCACTTTTTGCATTTCTAAAATATTATTTTTATTATTAAATGTCAAAGATTTGATTTTATGGTCGTATTTCTGTGGCCCGCTTAGTGCTATTATTTTAAGATAAAACGAACTGACAAACGTTAAACGACATTTTTAACTTCCCCCATCATTATTTGAAAAAGATTATATATAAATAGTTTGAACACGAAATCAAGAAATTTTAAAATTTTAAGTCTTTCACCTTCTTACTGACGTCAAATAAAAAACAATTTTATACCACATCTGGTTATGTTTAACTTAGAATAACTTAACGGTTAGTAATAATTAGTAACGCACTTTTCGACCAATTGTTAGTACCTACCTTTAGTCAAGAAAAAGACTTGTCATTTCCGACTTATTAAAAAAAAATTTCGAGCAGGTGAATAAATTAAAACTTATCCGGCTGCCGATTATTTGATAAAAATGATACATAATTACGTCCAGTATAGGCTTTTATTTACACATTAAGAATGCTATCTTACAATGTTTAAATATATTTTCTGTCATTACTAATATTGATAATTTGTTTATCACAATATTTTGTTTTATTACTATTTTATTTTGATAGACTGTTGGCTATTTTGAATTTAGACCTAAATAATTTGACGTAATAATTGTAACATTGATATCGATTCTTAGAAAAAATTTGACTAATTTTTTAACAAATCACCTAATGCAATTTGACTGACATGTTCTTGACATGGATGTAAAGAAAATTTTCTAAGTGTTTTTTTATGATCGGTAGATTAGAAAATTTTACTACAGATTGCGTTAGAATAATGTACTTTTTAAAAAATTAAACATCCACTTCCATGAAAAGTGTGTCTCGGTATTTATATATTTAAAAAAATATTGGCAATTATTAGAAGTAGTTAATTATTTAATTTTTCTTTAATTAGACAACTGACAGTGTGAAATTAAGAAAATATTTAAAAATAAAATTATTATTCTACCATAGCACAGTACATATTATAAACTAGACATATTTATTAAGTAAGGGCCGTCGGCTTATATTTAAATGATAGTTAGCGGGTCTGATCACAATTTTACGCATGCGGGGCCATCTGTCAGCTATTGGCGAAATTACTGCAGTTGTTTTTTATTGTTTCAGCAGGCATTTGCCTGTGAGTAAATGCAGATGGCAATTTGCACGGCAATCGATGCCCCC
Organism: Agrypnia vestita; assembly: GCA_016648135.1. Taxonomy (NCBI): domain Eukaryota; kingdom Metazoa; phylum Arthropoda; class Insecta; order Trichoptera; family Phryganeidae; genus Agrypnia; species Agrypnia vestita. The sequence goes on along the minus strand of JADDOH010003942.1, from coordinate 38,908 downwards.
GCCTGTTAAGAAGTGCGCGCTGTGATTCGATTTTTGTGTGCAAAAGGCTCTTTACCTGCTAAAATTCATCGGGAGTTGTACCTTGTGTATAAGACTTACACTAATGAGTGAAAGACAGGCTAGAAGGTGATGTCGAGACTTTAAAAACGACGCGGGAAACTGTCGTCCATCGTAATTTTCTAATGACAACGCGCGTCCTCACACCGCTGCCGAAACCAAGAAGTAAATTCAAGTTTTTTTTTCAAGATTTAAGAACATTTTGACCACACCCCATGTAGTCTCGAACTTTCACCTAGTGACTACTTTCTCTTCTTGCATTTTAAACAGCATGGTGAACAACAGTTTGAATAAGACCAGGAACTGAAGACTGCTTTGTCTGATTGAAGACTGATTGTTAACTGGTTCAGTTCTCAGTCGGTAAACTTCTATGCACAGGGAATAAAGAAACTGGTGCAGCGTTACGAAAATTGCTTACAACTGAATGATGATTATGTGGAAAAGTAAAGTATGTAATAAATAAATAAAGTATATAAAGTAAAGATTATAATAATGGTACTAAAGTAAAGTAGATAAGAAAAGGATATAATAATAAAGATAATAAAGTAAAGTATACAAGAAAAGTGAAGTCGATACTAAATTAAAACTCTCAACAAAATTATTTTCTCACAAGTTTATTTTTTTAATGACCAAATGGCCCTTATACTATAAATATCTTATATTTTTTAAGCATATTTTTATTTGTAGAAAAATTAAATGAATAACTTGCCAAATAAAATTTCTGGCTGACAAGTGAGACTCGCGCGTGTGCGATATATTTTGTTGACATTGTTCTCTGACGTAACTATGTTGCCGTCAGTTTGTTTGTGTGCTGCTCGCTTGTTTGTCTATTCGATGTTTGGGGCTGTACTGACGTCACGAACCAAGTTGCTACTGAAAGTGTGTGGGTTTAAGGTACATTAAAAACAATTTTAGTCGAATACAAACAATTGGTAGACTGTAGGACCCCATCTGCTAATTATAATTTTTGCAACAATGAATACACTGTTGCAGTTTCCAAAGCGCTCTGAGAATATTACTTTATTTTGTCAACTACTTGGATAGCTTTTTTAACTCTTTAAAATTATATTTCTTATTTATTTATTAAGGCCCTTTAGGGCTTTTTCAGAAAATAATGTAAAGTGTTGATTAAATTAATGAATATATCAGGATGTTGTCGTTATACAGCCCACACTGTTGTGTAGAAAGATGTTATAATTAAGGGGTCACCATTCCCGAATTTTGACTTCGGGAAATATCTGTGTGGAAAAACGAAACTGGTTTTAAGGTTTTTTTATTTGAAGGAGATTACAATGGTGTAATTGGAGACGACGTTTTATTAGTGCCTCAGCTGATTAGGTCTGAAGTCAGTGGAGCGGCAACGCGGCACATATGGGTCATTGTGGCAATTGTAGACAGCTGATCGTGGTGTGTGTGACGATACGGTGTACAGAGGTGGATGCTCGGATATGGAGATTCTGTGGAGTGGTGCGGCGCGAGGTGAAGAATGGGTGAATGCAGATGAAGAGATATCGATGAAGACTCATAGACAGTTGGCGTAGCGTCGGTTGAAACGATGCTCAGCTACGGAGGTAGTGTGGAGAATCGCGGCGCGAGGTGAAAAGCGAGTGAAGGCCGACGAGTAGCGCTACCACGAGTCTTGAGGCCCAGGGACGAACTGATTTTTGTGTTCCTTGTACCGCTTTATATATCCTGCGTCTGCATGGCGTACGTGCACGTCGATGTGGTTAATGTAGCGTCGGTATCTTTGCTAGGCGTGGAAACTGCCCATCAGCGAATTCAGTCTTGATCGGTCAGCGATTTTTGGATTTCTCAGATTCGGCATTTATCTGTGTATAACAAGCTTAGAAGAATATAATTTTTTGATTCTCAATCGTGCAACTTGCATTATTATTTTTATACGAACTTTAATTAATCTGTAAAGGAGTAGAATTTTTGTGGTTTGTTTAAATATATGTGTTTTAATATGTATATTTTTTAAGAATCCACAAATAATAAATTAATAAATATGTACCAACATAATTTTTTAGTGTAACTTTTATTAATATACTAAAATAATACAAACATATTTGTGACACGTTAGTTATATTTTATTTTACGTTTCAACAAAGGAAAAATAGAGTAAAAGTGGCGGTGGAGGTTCGATGTACTCTGTGGATGTATGTTACTACGTGGACACGGAAGGGTTAACGGGGAATAATATAATATAAAAAATTTACGACCCATTTGTGGTGATTGTACATGTATTCAATGGAATAATAAAAAAATGTTAATTTTTTTTTGTATGCCTCAAATAAAAAATGTTTTTAATATTATACACAAACGTAGAACATAGGGTTTAAATTATCCCAAAAAGTAACACTCAGTATTTCGGTGTCTAACAAGCACGTTTTGCTTGTTCGCTATTATTTATTATTCAGCAAAATTTTCGTCCTTGGAGAACGTACGACCAGCCGATATTTTGTTTTGAAAGTTAGTGGGTAAATCCCTCGCGTATCCTATAAGGGTCCTTTCAGCCCTAACATCAGTGTCCTGTCACTATTACAAGACCATTAGTGTACGATTTGTTGGATGAATTATTTTTATTTTATTTAAAGTGGAAAAAAAGTTTTCCGGGCGTCCGAGAGAAATTGTTATTATTTTTTGTTAATATTTAAATATATTTTTCAAGTTTTGAAAGGTTTTTGTCAATTAGATATCTTATAAATAATTTAAATACATTATTTTGATATGTTACGTATAATTTTATGATTTGTACTGCTGTTTCCCGGATATTCGTCGTTCTACGTGTAAAAGCTTGCTGTTTAATTTTAAACTGAGATTTTAAAAAATGCGATGCCCAAATAACATCAGACTACTTCTTGATCAAAATAGGAAGAACGATATAGATAGGGAGCTGTAGAAAGATAAATCAGTCAAAAGACTTCCCTTTCGAAAATATACTTGTGAATGATTTTAATTGCAAAAGTTATGTAGCATAAAACTCAGGATTGACGCAGTACTTAAGAGTAAAATTATTTTAATCAGTACAATAATCGCAGTAATCTAAAGAGAAAAATGATTTTCATAAAATGTTTTGGAGATATTTGTACCTGTAAAAAAATAACTATTTAAAATTGTTTCATAAGCCGTCCAGTGTTAAAATACCTTAATTAAGTACGAATATCCTTAATTCTACAAATAACATTAAATGTTTTCATACATTCCTTCCCTTCAAAATTGAATTCCGCAATCTTGTATCTGCAGAATCATTTTAATTTTTATTTAATAGATAAATACATAAAATTTTTTTGCAACAATGATAATTAATAGATATTAATAATCAAATTATTATATAGGTTTTAGCTCACCAAAAAGATTCAAGGTTCTTGTGTGTGGTGAGGGATAATTATTTACAAAAGAAAAATTTATATCAATAAAATAAAAATTTTGAATTACAAATGAATTCCCATGTTAATTTTTTTTAGACAAGTAGTGGAAGATATTATTTGTATAATCCCATGTTAACAGATAATGAGATTATGGGTATATAAAAGATGTGGCAATATTTATTGCATATTCTTGAAGTGAGCCTTTAACTGGAACTAGAACTTTTTGTAATTATCAATACTTTTTAATTCTGTTGGTATTATCAACGTCGAGTATACCTCTATATAGAAAACAGTTTTGAAAATATATGGTACTAAATTTAGGAATTTTTATATTATTTTCATATGAGCTCAAGTGAAACGTTTGTAAATTGTAAGTTTCCTTTTCTTTTAATATTTGTAATATTGAATATTTCTTATTAATTATGTAAACTATATTTACTTTAAATACATTAAATAATAATTTTTATATATTAACTTTATTGAAAAAAATTCAACATTTTTCGAAGCCAATGGCTACTTCGTCAGAATAACAAAAATAAAATTTAGAAATCGAAGTATAGATCAAAATATTAAAAAGTTATATATGGAAAATGATAATTTAAAGTACCTACTTAACATGAAAATAAATTTAAAAGATGACTATTTGCAAAAAGGACCTGATTATTTATAACATTCAATTTACTATTTAAACTCTTTCTTATTTCCAAAATTTCTAATTTATCAAATAGTGATTCTGTTTAATTTAAAAAAAAGTTAATTTATATAAATTATAATTATGTCACCACAAAATAAATTTGCTATATTTGAAGAAGAAGACATTCAATAATGTTTCTGTTCTGAAACATTAGGGTCTCGACAAAATTATTTTAATAATTAGTCTTTGGATAATTCTTATGGGATTCATTGTAATCGAGTATGAACGTCTCCACCGAATAATACCATATTGCAGTAAGGATTGTACGGATGCATAATATGCCAATTTTAGATTATTAATTTAAAAATTTTAGATGTCAAAATGTGTTCTTTTTACAACTAAATAAAAAAATACAAACAAAACATTTCTTTATCTAATGAACTCATAAATTGATTTTCTGAGTCGTTTGACAAGTTCACAAATATGGAATTTTCAATTGAAATTTTGATCTATATACACACCTAAATATTAAAGCTTGTCAGTTTTCTTGAGCATGTTTGGCTACAATTACATTTATTATGATGAATATTAATTTTGGGTACCGTATAAATTTTTGTTTTATTTATGGAAAAGGGAATAACATAAGTTTTTTCTGTGTTTAATGATAGAAGATTAGTATCAAACCAGCATTTAAAATTATTTACATCTGCATTTGCTAGATCACTGATTATACTCCAGTTAAGACTCTCTACAATAAAATATGTGAGTCAATTGTATGTACATGTGAGTATATGTATATACAGGCATGTTCTTTTCTTTTCCTTTTCTCTTCCCACCCTTTTTTGTGCAGTGTCATAACCATAATGATTATTTCTTTTCTTTTTCTCATTTGATGCTTTATGTATTTTTATTTTTTTTAATGCTTTTTAGGACTTTTACAAACAATAATGGTAAGGTATAACAATATCAATCAAAATAATAGCAAAAGCTACAGTAGGAATTAGTAATATTGTGCATAGGTATTATTATTATGTATTACATAAGAATAATCCATATTACCACATCAAATAATTCACACATGGATCATGATTTTTTTGGTTATTTTCTGTGTCTTTATTATTTAAATAGTTGAATTTTTTACTCTAATTTTTGTTGCTCACCAGCTTTCAGGAAAGTTTTCTGATCACGGTATAAAAAAATGATTACACACATTCATCCGTATTCTGAACTAAGCAATATTGCTATTTCCTGTGTCTTGACAGTTATTTGTATAACATTGTGACGCCGTTTTTTTGACCTATTTTGACGTTTTATGTTTGACAGGTTTGAAATTAATGAATTAGAAAGATCATTATCCGTAATTGTGAATAACTTAAGGTTTGTTAACGCGGTAGAGCTTTCTGATTTTTGAGTTCATTAATTTCAAACATGTCATACTTAAAACATCGAAATTGGCGGCAATACAATGTAATACATACCTGTCAAGGTTGGGATAAAGATCTGACATCTCAAATTGCTATTTCAGAATTGCACAGACTATGTATAAACCGATGTGTTAAATGTTTATTTGAATAAGTAAAATAAAAAAAAATAAACGTTTTATTATCATTAACTACTTTTGAGCGTTATGTCCGTCGTTATCGTCCGAAAAAGTTGTTCGTTTAGAATGTTCTTTATTCAATTATTATATTAGGTAGGTACAGTTCAATCCTGTAAAGACCATAAAACGTAAAATCCAGAAATGATTCTGATTATAAAATTTTGGCAATAAAAATGACGGTAGGTAGGTACATGAAGAAAAAGTTGAAGAATGTTTATTTTTATTTTCAGATTGTATTGGAATTTTGAGCACAATTCGTCTCCATTTATCTTCAGGAACTTGAGCAATTTACCGCAGAGTTTAAAGATGATTCTGCTTTATAGTTATGTTGCTCGTTTTCCGTCAACTGTCTCTGTGATTACGAGTTTATCTACATTTTCTTTGTTTTTTCTGGCAACATGTCAGAGTTTACATGAATTCTTCTGTTGTATGTTTATATATGTATTTATTTATTGTGTCCATACGGTGCATAGCATCATTGAAAACAATAGTAAAACACAAAAGACACCCTGCACATGCAAGCAATCACAATAACAATCACAAATTAAAATAGTAAAAAATAAAATAAAATTCAGAAAATTATAAAAAAACAATTTAAATAAAAAATAAACAAATAAAATAAATTTAATAAAATACTATATGATATAAAAAATTAAAGAATCAACAAATATATGAGTACATTACAAAACAGCAGAAGCAGAATTTAATATAAAAACTGTCTCTATTTCAGAAACGTCCGCATTGTTTCTTTTTATGTTGTATGATGTTGAAAGACTCTAGGTTTTTTTCTTAATGTCGTCGAAATCCATGGAATACGTAGTATCGCCTTCAGAACCGCATCTTGAAGGCGTCTAACATACTTCTTTCTCAATGTACATGCTTATCTTCCATACAAGAATACAAGAGATTTTCTTACAGATTTTTTTTTAGAAGGGATCTATCTGTCCATATTATCGTCAGGCTGAATATCGCTGATTTAATTTATTTCATTTCCATTCCAATCCATCTTTTAGGTTATGGATTTCAAAAGTTGCGAAACGAGAGCATCCGGGTGAATAAAAGTGTCAATGGAATAATATAATTGAAGTAATAATAAAAATGTTATTAACATTTTGATTGACGCTCATTTAAAGGAATATAACGGGAAACTCAAAGGCTAGAACTTAATAGGTATCTTTAAATAATATCATATAAATTCGCATCACCCTCGATCGTTATCTTCCCTCTGTTAATATCCCCAGGGACGAACCCCCGGTTAGCTGTGACTTAACAGTTAACATTAAGTAACCATTACTGACCCTTGTAAGTCACAAAATATTCAACGATTAATGATTCCACCACGGATATTGGGGTCAAAAACACTTTCAACCATTATTTATAACCTATTGTGTCTGCCCAATAAAGGAATTTACAAGTTAAATAGCAGGGTATATTAATTCAATAATGGAGTAACTTTACGTCTACCGGCTTCAATACCACTGTATCTTCGTCAGGATGGACGCATACTAATAATCCTTTACTTACTTAGGTAAACAATTCTGGTAAACAATTTTCGAATGGAGATGTGGCCAGAGTCGTGGTGGGGATACGGGAGATTGACAAGTAGACACTGAAATGGGAAATATACCAAGTAATGGGTTATGGGAGCCGTGTGCCCGCGCCTCATTAGCGACTAGTCACTATTATTCTTTTAATTTCAGTAAGTTAAGAACGGAAGTTGAAAATAAGGATATGTAGTTGATGATTGGATTTAGTGTTCAGGCAGTTTTTATTTATAATATTTCTAAATTATCCATTCTAAGGCCCCTATTATTTATACGAAGAATCTCAGTACCATCTTCTTTTTAAAATAATATTATTAAATAAAATATTTATAAATTTATTTGCTTGTGTTTTAAATTCATACTCTTAGTTAAGCGTAAATTTTTTTCGTTCGTTGTGATTTATCGCAATTTATCGTAAAAAATCGTAAATGAATATTAATTTAAAAAGACGCCAACCTACGTACCAAGGTAACTACCACAATATCCTTTTGTAGCAAAAACATTTAAATTAAAATATTTTTTTATTAAAACTTTGAAACCTACACACACAATATTTCTGTTATTTTTTTATCCCTCTTTTCATCACGTATAATTAATAACCGTTATTAATAATCATACGCGATGATGAGGAGGACTGCTCCTGTTCCATTTGAAGTGATAAATAAATTAAATATTGTGTGTGTTTTATCTAAACATTGTAAATAAATAATTAAATTTTAAATTAAAATGATGCATTTCAATGATAACAAAATCTTTTTTAAAAGTTTCCACTTTTTACCACTCTGTTAACACTTTCTCCATGTACCTACTACTCAACACATTTTTAAAAAATATAGTTTCTTTATAGAGTCCACAATTTTGCTATAGTTGTATCAATTAATTACTCGAGCTCGAGTGCGAGCTAATAGAACATCATGTAGACAACAAAATGCATGCTTTTTAATATCCAACGTTATATGAGAAAACGAATATTCAAGAAAAATATTTTGAAGTGTTCATTTAGAAAACCGATCGTTATGCGAAATCGATCGTTTTTATCGTCTCACATCCCAGTTATAATAATTTCGTTGTCTGTCTGTCTGTCCGTCCATCCGTCCGTCCGTCCGTCTGTCCATCCGTCCATCCCTGTAATATCGTGTAACGTCCGTAAATTCGTTCGAATTCACGGTTAAAAAAGCTACATTAAACGGAGATGGGGCTTGAACCCCGGGCGAGTGAACTCGAACGCGGAGACCTACGGAAATTACCACTTAGAAATTAGCAAATACGCGAACCATTTGTAACATTTGTACACTTAGTGCTTATAAACATTTTCTACGCGAACGCGGGCATCTTCTGTTTGGTGTAGTGGCAGGGTGTCCAGCTCCCACCCGGGGGATTCGGGTTCAATTCCCAGTGCCAGAGATTTTTTTCTCATTTTTAAATTTTTTATTTTGATGTCTATTTTATTTATAATATTTATTATTTGATTGTGTAGTCACGTTAGTTTTACGCACGCACAATCGCCAGGGTTTAAAATAGAAGGTGCCGTTAACTGCCGGGGAAAAAGATGTTCAAATATTTTGATAAAATTCATGGGTGTTAGCTATAAATAAATCAATATTCTTTAGGAACCGGCATGCAAAGGTACCGTCATTTTTAACGGGTTACAGCTAATAAAATAATTATTGAAAATATCCTGAAGCTGCATACAAATTGTCGTATTTTTATAAAAGTTTCGTTTACTATTTTGAAAAAATGTAATTTATTTAGAAATTTGAAACTTCTCTTCAATTAAATGAATATTTATTTCAATTTGGAGGAACAGATATTAGGTTTTATTTTATACGAATTATTTTGTAAACCAAACTGTGTCATATTCCAATATTTATATTTGTACCTATATGTTTTTATGAAATAAAAATGTGAAATTTTTTAGATCAAACAAAAAAAATTTTTTGGGTCAAACCTTATGTTTCACAGAATTCCGTATGAACAGTTTTATTTGTCACCTGGTACAAATATTCAGTAGAATAGTCTGAATAGTGATTAACAAGGTGTTTTTTTTTTATATTTTCAAAATAAAGCTGATATTTTTATTCAATTAATTAAATGACGCGTTAAAATCACACAAAACAAATCACCATATGGTTATTACCTCGTTAGGTGGTATTATTATAGTTGCATAATATTATGATTGCACTCGTGTATTTTAACGATCCTTTTAATAGAATTTAACGCTCATTTTAGTCAGTTACACACAGTGTGATTAAACGGTGAGCATGGTTGTAAATAAATTCATGGTTCAAATTGATTGACCTATCTCCAAACATAAATATTATACAGAATATTTTGAGTTTATCCCAATTTTTCAGAACACAGTACTGGATTTTTGTCACAGGGACATCATTAATCAAGACATTATAGATGTAGATGGATGCCGGTCGCGCTAATGATTGTTGCAACACATGTACGAAACAAGTTGTAAAAATTATATATAAACAACTTCCGAAAATTTGATAAATGTGGTATTCTATCATGGATGGGAATGGTGAACGTTACATTATGTAAAGTGATCACTTAAACCGTACGATAGATCGTAAGCCCTAAGAAAACCCAAAGATTTCCATACTTATTTTTCTAGAAATTTTTTTTTATTAATCAGTGAGATATCTATAATATATCTTGATAAATATTATACATTTATTTTTAAAGTTCCATCATCTTTATCAAGGTATTCATAACATGAAGATTCTTGAATATTAAAACTATATTCTAACTGAATACAGAGGGTGAATTGAGTACCATAAAACCACAATACTCAATTTCACTAAATGACATCTTAAAGCAAATTACAAGAGAGTCACGTAGGTGGTAAGAAATATACAAGGTGCAAAATGACTCCAGTGGTTAATGAAATCCATGATATCGTGTTAGGAATACGCGGGGCGAAGATTATTGCTGATATTGTAATTATATCAATTGAATACGTACACAATATCCTTTACACGAAAAATAGCACTGAGAAGACTACGAGATGGGTGCCGCGTTTGCTCACAGTGGAACAAAAGTGGAACTTCGCAGAACTGCTTGGACAATCCGCGACAAAGTGCAATCCAAAAATGTTTCTACGTCGATGGTGACTGTTGACAAACGTGCACTATCGCTACACGCCCAAACTGAAAGCACATTCAAAACAGTGGATTTGACCCGGTGAACTGTAAACGGTTGCATCTGCAAAAACTATATAAATAGTCCGCAAAGATGGTGCCTTCTTTAAAGAAGAAAAAATAACCTATACAATGTTGAATTATTAGGCTGATTCGATGCTGAATTGATGAGAAAACAGTTCCATCAGGCGCAGTGAATTTCATAATGACAACGCACTAGCTCTCTCGTCCGCAACCGCCACAGCAAAACCGGTCAAATTACACTAAAAATTGCTGACTCGTCCAACTTTTTCTCCAGATTGACCCCATGAAATTTATTTTTGTTTTCAAACACAGAAAAATGACTTGGCGGAATACGGTTCACGTCGAATGAGGTTCTCGCAGAAACTGGATCTCTTAAAAAAGCTAAAATATCGCTGGAATTAGTGTATCGAGCTGAGAGAAAAGTATATTGAGAAATGTATGAAATAAAAAATAATTAAATGCGTATCTTTGCCTTATGCGAGATCTTAAGGGATGTTGTAGCGGTTACACCATATTCTAAAATTAACTTAAATATATTCTATAATGTAAATATTTTAATTTTATTTTTTAATAAACCGACCTCCGATAGGTCGTTATTGATCCTGATAGATGGTCCTTGGATGAAATTGAAGTACAAAGGATAGATTTTCTATCAATACTTTGAAGATAACATAATTACAAAAAAGTTTTTATGATGACAAAATTGTAAATGTTAAGAATAAAATTAAGAAATCAGCAACTATGATTTATAAATGTGTTGTAGATATACAAGGCACAGTATTGCCTCGCGAGTGTGAAGTGCGCGGGTTTCAAGATCAACGCCGAGTATCGTACGACAAGTAGCTGTCATGACCAATACGTCAAGGTTGCTTGGATGATATTTAATTATAGTGACGGTCGCGGGATAGATCAAAGATTGTATATTATTGTATTCTGCTCGAAATAAACGTGAGTAAATAACACCTGAGTATATGTGAGAATCCAGATACGTTAAGGAAGAAACATCACAAATTAATAATATATATTAAAGTATCGCAATATATTCAAAGTGACGAGATTGGTAGCTTAAAAATGAAATAAATGAGCACTTATATTTTTGTTGGAAAAATTAAAATATAAAAAAAAATATTTTGATAAACCTGCCTCGGTTTGTTTCTCGAAAATATTAAGCTGAAAATCAAATAATCATCGAGAAGGTATACAAATTTCTTTGAAATGTTATAAATATTGTTTTGGAGTACATGAAATTTTTGAATAAAATTTTAATAATTATATAAAATTATACTAAAACAACTCTGTGTTTAGCCACTGAAACTGTATTTTTTATGCTAATTCCCCCACACCGGCTCACTCACTCTCCGACGTCATTCCTGTTTCTTATCAGCGCCACGATACTTGAAATAACAGTTGAAAATAATTAATAATATGTTTTTACGCATTTAATAGCATTAAATCTCAGTTCACAGTGCACAATTAATTCATTTTGGTAAAATAATAAAGTTGCAAAGAATTTTACCAAAATGCAAGATATGTTTTATTATTGTCGTGACAAACAATTAGCGCGCTTTGAAAACGCGGCACAATTATTTTACTATGTTTATTTATTTTTAATATATAAATGGAGCGATATTTTAAATATCTAAATAAACCGATTGTATAGACTTAGAGTTATTTAAATATATACTCAATTAAAGACAAATAACTATGTTTACACCACTTTATTATATACAATATCTGCATGTTTCGTACAATGTTCTCTTCTCCTGGATAACTTACTATCTATAACTCTACACTACTACTACACTATCGACAACTTATTACATACTGGAGTCAAAATGAAGATTCATATTTGGATAGAGATGGAGGGGGGAAGGGGGTTGGTAAAGTTAATTAGGGAATTAGTCAGAAAGTCAGAAAGTCTAATTAATAGTTATTTGTCTTTATTTAATTAAATATATCACCACAAAGTGCAAAAAACATTACATAAGCATATATTTTAAAAAATATCGAATTAAAAGGTTAATCTCGTGATATTTTTATCAAAATTATAATCTTATTATTCACATTTAAATTATTATACTCTTCTAACGAATAAATATTTTGATGTTTTTTTTTAACAAAATATGTGTCTACATAAAAGTCCTTCTTCAATGTAATTCAATGCATGGGCGTGATATATGGATTACTAATGGGGTATTGAAGCAAAGGCAGCAATATTGAAAAAAAATATTGCAACCATCCAGAATTACTAATTTATAATACTGAATTCGAGACGTTGTAAGAAACGAAGCATTTAAATTTATAGGAAACATAATTTTGAAAGAGATACATACATAAAATCTAGAATTCAATACATTTTAAATTAGTAATATTCGGTGACTGCTGCCCTTGCTTTTATATCCCACCCTTGTCATATTATAAAACATCTTTTTGTACATTTTTATTTAATCGAACTAAATCCACTACTATGATGATTATCGATTTATTCGTTATGAAGTATACTATTATATACATATACAAGCTGTTTATACTCGGCGTTGCACGGGTTGAGAATTAAATTGAAAGTAAATTTGTGGGGGAAACAAAAGTTCCATCGTTTTGCAAAGCCTCTGATTAAAACAATGTTTCCATTTAATCAAGGCTGGGCTGGATAGGATGTCTAGGGAAGAAATGTGGCCTATTTTTTCCAACGGGAGTATGTATGCAAAATTTAGGTCCAATCTGTCGAGCGGTGTAGATTTGTACAGAAAATAGATCTGGGGGAGGGGATGGGTTAGAGGGGGAAGGGGAAATGTCGCCTATATTACCGACTGGTTGAAAAGAATAAGTATACAAAATTTGGGTCACAGCGGTAAAACGGTACAGATTTGCAAGGAAAATATATCAGCGGAGGGGGTGGGCTAAACGATGAGTGAGGAAATGTCACCTATGTTACAAACCGGGTCCCTATGAATATGTGTCAAAATTTGTGTCAGATTGGTCAAACAGTGTAGATTTGTACAGAAAATATATCTGGGGGTGTGGGTGGGATATAGAGGGAAGGGGAAATGTCGAATTTTGAGTCTGATCGGTCGAACGGTAATGATTTGCATTGAAATATATCAGGGAGTGGGGAAGGGATAAAGTGGGAGAGAAAAATGTCGCCTATGTTACCTGCCGCGTCCTAAAGAATAAGTTTCGAATTTTTGAGTCCCGTCGGTCGAACGGTACAGATTTCCATTGAAAATGTATCACGGTTGGGGAAGGGGTAAAGGGGGGTGGGGAAATGTCGCCTTTGTAACCCGCCGGGTCCTAAAACATGAGTATGCATAATTTGAGTCAAATCGGATAAACGGTGTAGATTTGTATAGAGAACAGGCAGGCAGACATACAGACATTGAGTTTTATATATATAGAATTGTAGAAGTAACCGAATGCAATCAAAAAATTTAAATTGGAATATCTATTTACTTACTTACCATCGCGCCGTTTCCCCGTGGGGGTAGGCAGAGAGGATAGAGCGCCACACTCTTCTGTCCTGACATACAACTCTCGCCTCATCCACATTCATACATCTTAGCATGCAAGCTCGCCGGTTGTTGAGGCTTCTAACTAACTAACTGTTCTAACTGTTATATCTAAATATTTATTAATATTGAAAGAGTAGGTACCGGCCCTTTTTTTTCCTAATAATTTGTGCGAATAATGCAACGTTGTATCAAAAAGAACTTTAGGAGATTTAAGATTTTGGACATCGAAAATCAACATTTTTATTTATATATAAATAAATACTACGTGTATAAAAACAAATGAGCTACACAAAAACATCCTCGTATTCGAATGCAATGTTGTGCCAAAATTTCAAAACATTCGGTGAAGAACTTTCAGAGATTATCGATTTTGTACAAACGAACATTTACATTTTTCTTTATATAGATAGATAACAGAACAATTATGAATTTTCACATTATCATCAAGAAAATTATTATTTGTAAAATATTAATTGTGTACTCGTATGTACACCATAACATATCATATTGCGGTTCCGGTGAATATTGTCATAATAATTTTTTTCAAAAACATCTCATCATCATCATAACTCTTGGCTATACAACCCCTGGTGGGTCTTGGCCGCATCAAGAGTCTTCCTCTACTAATCTCGGTTTAGTGCTAGCTCCCTCCAGTTCAGAAGCTCCAAGGCAGATATATCTTTGAGGACGTTGTAGCTCCATTTTAATTTTCAAAAACATACATTGTATATTAATTTACTTATATCTTTAACCTAAAAACACACTCCACAACTGGGACACGAGATTTTCTTTTATTTCTTCTTCTGATACATTATCTCTTTGCTCTCTTATGAATTTTACATAACAATTCCCCATGGTTTTTTTTATCCCTCTTCTACTGTCTTCCGAGTTTTCCCATTGTGCATTGCTTATATTAAAAAACTTTCCCGATTCAACCACCGAGGGAGGAAATACGCCTTTGTTGGGAAATACAGAGGACTACATGTTGACAGGGGTGGGAAATCTTAAAAAAAAATATTTACACATTTACGAAATATTTCGGAAATATGCAATGTTGTTTCTTTTATAAAAAATAAACATTAATATCAATATACTATCATGTATACTACTAAAATAATTATTAGCATATAAAACTTTTTTATTTTAATTAAACAACTTTGTATTAACTAATTAACTAGTAACTCTACGTCTACCGGTTTCGTAACATCTGTATCTTCATCAGGACGGACGAAAACTAACTATCCATTACTATTTTAGCAAACAAGAGGTATCGAAACCGGTAGACGTAGAGTTACAACACAGTATACTAAGAACAGTAATACGTCTTCATACAAACTGGCCGCTACCCATTAGAATGTGTGCGTGCGTGCTCGGCGCCGTGTACGCACGCACTGTGACGCACACATTGACATAGAATATGGGGGCACAAGGCGGCGGCAGTAAGGGCCGTGCCTTCGGTGCCATTCGCGCTCGCAGCCGCCGCTTTAGAAAAAAATGCGCTTCCTAAAAAAAATGTTTTATGTTTGTGGTGCTTTACTAAAAAGGTCTGTTGATTATCACAAAGACTGTGAGTTTTTAAAAGTCTACGTTGATGTTAATCAGCTTGCAGTTCTTGCAATTTAAGTGCAGGAACTAGGTATACTAATTACAGAAATTATGCGACAGATCGAAATTTACTCATGACTTTGTTGCCAATATAGAGAGGATGGAGCAGGTCTTTCGCAGAGTTCGAAAAGGACCACATAAATATTAAAATCGGCACATCAGTTTTTGAACAATTAAAAGAAATTGAATTTTATTCGGGTTTCGTGTCTACCTTGTGCGTCGGAATCTCAGACGCTACGAGTAAAGTGATAACCATAGCGTCAATGCAAGAGTAGGCTAATAACTCGCCGACAGGCCGGAGATAAACTACTGTTCTGGGTATACTGTGGTTACAAGTTAAGTGGTTAATACAAAGTTGTTTAGTTAAAATTATACTACTTTTTTATAAATTAAATTATAAAATTTCGGAACACATTACTCTATGTATACTGCATCTGTAAAGTATCCTTAAAGCATCTTTTACGCAAAAACGGCGTTATATAAATCATCATAAACATAAACATATGCATGTAGTCTCGATATTCGCTAATTGCGCGCTTTTCGGGGGACTACTGTAATTATAATTATTTAATACATTTTGATTATTAACTATCATTGAAGACGAGCAACCCTGGTGATCGAGCTATTATCTCGCTTAAAATAGAATGTTTCATTGAATTTTTATTTATTCTTTTGCTGTGTCACTTGGCAAGACAGAAGAATTGGGTTTTACGAGTTTCTAAGATTTTCACTTTTAAGGAAGTATTTGTGTCATACCAACTCAACTCCCATAAGCCTTAAGGTGGCATGAAAAAATTCCACCCCGATAAATTTGAACATGCGTTATAGATGCGTTATATTATGTTAAAATAATGTAATATTTCGCGTGTGGTGTGTGCTATTCAAAAACGATCAATTGTACAAGTCTCACTCTATGAATATAACAAACGTCTGTAGAAGTTTTTTAAACGATGGGCCAGGGTTTACAACCATATGAGCTGGCTTAAGTAATTACTCTACACAACTCAACCGTCTCCAATTCCATTGTAAGAACATCCACACATTATTAAATTTTGAAAGTTCTGTATGTGTTCAAATCTGAGAATATTTCGTTTATTTGAATGGACCGCGCTAGAGACATCTGTAGTCTTTTTTCGTAGTGTACATAGATTTTTGTAGCTGGTAATGATATCATAATTAAAAACTATAATTAAACCACCATAATATATACCATATATCAGATACCATATTAAAAACCATAATTAAAAAGGATATTGCTTATTACTCCACTATAAAAAATATAGAGGTTCATTACCAGCTGCAAAAAATCTATGTATAACTAACTAGTTGATGAGAAAATGAGATGTCTCTAACATTAGATCTTTGATTTATTCTTTGCAAATGCTTCTGTTTGAATATTTAGCGTATCGGACCGTCAAATCAGTAGATCATGCCGTGTGCTATTTTAAATTATTGTATGAAAAAAGTCACGTTATCCTTACATTTAATAGAAAAAGTAAATGAGAAAATCTGCGTACTTTCATAACTAAAAGTATAGGAAATAGGCGTGGTACGAATTTTATGTTTAGTCCAATGGATCTTAAACTGGACTCTGATGTTTTTGCGTGAACTTTCAACGTCAAACAGTGCTAAATTATCATGTTATTTTGGCCATTCAAAAAGAACTTTGAGATTTATGATTGTGTTATTTTATTTATTTTTTACTTATGGTGCGTTATATTATTGAAATTATTGGGATTTTTCTATGATTCAACGTAGGCTTCCCTCTAGAAGAAGAAAAGAAAGAGCCTCCAATCTATGGTGTGAAAGAATTCAAATATTATAACTTATTTTCGGGCCCGCACTGGGTGTGTCAATAGGTCACTTACAGCAGGGCGTGCAGTGAGAACATCGCGGCATGACTTTTACGTAACCAATAATATATTTGGAAAAAAAATCGGATTATAACATATTTCGTTATATCTCTATCACAATTTTTATCGTAGCATTCATATTTTGATTTATCATAAAAATCTGTAGCATAAATATTTGATTTCTATTTTTATTCCAAAATATACGTTTACAAAAAAGTCACGCTTCAATGTTCCCACTGCACGCGCCTGACTTACAGTTAGATGATGGTGTATTCCTGGTTCTTCGATAATGTGCTTGATTAAAGTACGAGCGCTGTATGATGACTGTGACTGTGACTGACGATGACGCCACTGACGCAAAATCTGTATACCAAAGATGAACGCCTTTTTATGAACGACGCCCATCAAAAATTTCAGACAGATTAATACGTTGTTTTGTTTTGATAACTGTTTATATTGGGAAAGTTTGAATAGAGTAGTTTACGGACAGTGATTTTTTCGATTACTTTTTTGGATGGGAGGACGTGGGAGAAAATCAACGTGAAGTTGCATGCCGTTATCAAGGACCGAGTAGTTGGTTTAATGAATTCAAGTCTGATCGAATATCCGTTCTTGATGAAGAGCGCCCAATCTGCCGTTCAAATCCCTTGTTCAATTTTGTTATCCGCCAGGTCCTAACAAATAAGTTTCCAAATTTTGAGTCCGATAGGTCGAACGGTACAGATTTGCATTGAAAATATATTAGGGAGAAGGGAAGGCTTAAAATAATAGGGGGGAAATGTCGCATATATTTCTCGCCAGGTCCTAAAGAACAAGTTTCCAAATATTGTGTCCGATCGGTAAAACGGTACAAATTTGCATTAAAAATATATCAGGGGAGAGGAAGGGTTAAAATAGTAGGGGGGAAATGTCGCACATGTTACCCACCGAGACTTTAAGAATAAGATTCCAAATTTTGAGTCCGATCGGTCAAACGGTACAGATTTACATCGAAAATATGTCAGGGGGAGGTGAAGAGGTAAGATCATAGGGGAAAAATGTTGCCTATGTTACTCGCCGGGTCATAAAGTATAAATATGCAAAATTTTAATCAAATCGGAAAAACGGTGTGGATTTGTACAGAGAACAGACAGACAGACAGATATTGAGTTTTAAAGGTATAGATTTGAACACTTTTGTTCGAAAATTAATTTTTTTATTGATCGCCGCCACCGGTCAAAGTTTATCAACGTACTTTGGTAATTTATCAAAAATCAATAAAAAATCTGAATGCGGCATTATATGAAAAATATTTTTACTTTTTACATAAATGTTCGCGCCTTCGAATACACCAAATGAAAAATCATTTTCCTAACAGGCTTCGGACACTTCCGCCCTGACAAGATGTGTCATGATAAGTGGTTTCTGGCGGAAACTCCAGGGGTTGTTCATTAATCGTTAGTTGAAAAGGATAGAGGGTTGGAACGGAGAATAAAATATTTTTTGAAAACAGGTGTTATTTTTTCATATTCAAAGTAAATATAAAAAATAAATAACACTTGAAACTTACTAAATTTTCAAAAACATGAAATTTTAATTGAAATTCTTTGAAAAATAAACACTTATTTATTTATTTATTTATTTCAATATACGGCACAGAACTACCTTTTACATAATAATATATACAAAAAATCCAAAGAGTAGTACAGCAAAAAATTACAGAATTTACATAGAAAAGATATTTGTTAAATTATTAAATTAATAATTATTTATATAATTATTCACCAGATTAATTATATAAATTAATCTGTTGAAATATACAAAAAATAGTGCCAACATCTAATCATCGAGAATCATCATAATCACTATTGGCTCTACAACTCCTGGTGGGTCTTGGTTTCCTCAGGAGTCTTCCTCCCTTCATCTCGGTCTTATGCCAGCTCTCTTCAGTTTTGGATCTCCAAGGCAGATTTAGATTTATCTCGCAGATTCTTCGAATAAGCGAGAATAGAACGGTAAAATCTTTTGTTCTTCAGAACCTGGTATTGTGCGGTGGCCAAAATTTTAATTTGTGAATGGAATGTGGTATTCGCTAATATAATACTTAAATCACTTTAAAAATTCAACCACCCTCACGCCCCGGTACAAAATAGTAGACTTCCGGGAAGATTCTTTAAAGAAGTCATGTCAACAAATGTATTTAAAGCTTTCTTTATTATGTATTTAAATGATTTAGAAAAAAAATGATCACGATGAAAATAAACAAAAATTTGTTCATGTTAGCTGCATTTTATTAACGTATAATAATTATTATCTTTGAACAAAGAAAATAATTTAATTACGCTAAATTATTGGTAATGCCGTTTATTCCGAGGAAATCCTGACTACGTTGGTTAAAATGCGGGGTAAGTGAGTGGTTAAGATGTGTATCGACTGCTAAAAATTAGCTGCGTAGTGGTTCATTAACGACGATATGCCGATTGGAAACATAAATTACCGTAAAGTAGGTACCTTACGACCCAAGGCAATATTTATTTCTCCCGCTAATCTAGTAGTGGTACAATGATGCATAAAATATAAGGTGATCAACATAAACAAAATAGGCATGAGCCCTTTTCAAGTTGCCCCTTCTCCCTTACATATCATGTAATACACTTGCGGCGTTGTATTGCTTTGGCCTACTCTTTTATATTTGCGGTAAGCTCAGCTGCAGTATTATTTCTGGTTACAATATACAATATAATCTTCGATGACATCGGTGCGATGTTATCTGATGTTGGTGACCGTTTAATATTATAATTTGATCCTCTGTAATGTAATTTGGGAGATAAACCACGTTTTGAGGATTAAACGTTAACACTAGGATCTGGCGCATCCTGGAGTATTATTGTGGATACAGATTAGCTCATTTGGTTAGTAAATAAATTATATATCGCCGATTCGTGCTGGATACGCTTCTAACAGTATTAGTGGGACATTGGATGCATTATTTATGAA
Organism: Agrypnia vestita; assembly: GCA_016648135.1. NCBI lineage: Eukaryota > Metazoa > Arthropoda > Insecta > Trichoptera > Phryganeidae > Agrypnia > Agrypnia vestita. Next base: position 18,586 of record JADDOH010003942.1, on the reverse strand, counting down.
TGGGCAGGACGAAGAGGTCAAAATAAAGCGTGTACGGCTAGAATTATCTCAAATTATCAATAACCAACAAACATCGATAAGCATTTAAACGATTTAAGGTTTTCCAAAAGCATATTCACGATAACCTAAAAATGAATTTTTCAATGACGTGTTTCTTGGTTCGCTTTAAAACCAGGTGCGCCAATATTTGTGCATGGATTTAAGTAGTAGTCTAAAATTTTTTTGGCGTATTTTTATTTATATAATATAATTAATAAAAATGAACTTAGTTTTCACCACTTTTGTATTGAAAAATATCAACATCTTTCAGAGTCCACGGTCTCTTCATCAGGATAAAATTGTATACTAATAAATTAAAAATCAAAAATCGAAGAATAGACAATCAAAATATAAAAATTATTTATAGGAAATTACGCTAGTAGGTATTTCATCATTATTAATTTCCTTTATGTAATTTTTATATTTTGACTGTCATTGCATCGATTTTTGATTTGTTAATATACAACTGTATCCTGACAAAGGGGCCATGGGCATTGACACATGTTGATATTTTTTAATAAAAAGGTGGTGAAAATAAAGTTCATTTTTATTAAATATATTAATAAATCACCATAAACTTATTTTGAAAATTTGAAAAAGTATTTTTGTTTACTTATTTATTGGAAAACTAACATTTAAATTAGAAATCAATATGCACACAAATTTATTGATAACAAAGTTTGCGAATTCGAACTCGTGATTTTTCAGAGATATTATCAATTACCCGTATAATTTGCACACAACATAGACAAAGAGATCAGATCGCCAAGTTTGTCGATGGTTTCCCAGAGAAAACATAGGCGGACGGTTCGGCAAGGTTACACGCGCCATTGTCACTGCGTGAGGCCGCAGATGCGAGCGATGCACAAGCTCGATATTGTTTAATTTAAAATATAATATATTTATACAAGAATGGAGACTACTTAAATGTACTCGTATCATTTTACAAAAATGTATGCCGCAAACATGAATATTTGAACCATCTAGTTATACTAGATATAATTTAAATGGAGGTTAATGACATATCAAGACATTCACACAAATCACATACAATTTTGAATGTTTACAGTGAATGGAACAAAACAACGTTTTCTTCGATCAAACCCAATCGAAACTGTTTGTTTCCCCCGTAAAATTGTCTTTATTTATTTGTTTTTAGCGAGACAAACGTTTTGACAATGCCTTTGATAAGAACGTCTTTACGCCAAACGTATTGCGGTGTCTTTTATAGAAAAGAACCACAAAATCTTTTTAGAAATAAAAATAAAGCCCTTTTAGGAAATACACTTTACTCGTATGAGTCGGGTAAAGCATTTTCAAAAATAAATTAACTTGTTTTGGGTTCAAATAAATGTTTCATGACGAGTAGGCGTTTTTTATAAAAATTAAATGTAACTTGTGTAAGCATCTATTAAGTTAAAAAGATTTTTTATAGTGTTATTTAAGTGTTATTTTCTATGTAGGTATATAAAAATGCATTAAAACATAAAATCTTATGTTTTATTTGAACTATATAGAATATATTGAAAAATTTAATTGCAAGAAATTCTTGACCTAGAAAGTTTGTGTTTTTGACATTTTGTTGAAGACCAGGGAATTGATATGTAGGTACATACTTTAATAAGTTTTGAAATGAAAGTATTTACTTAGCATCACGCTGTTTCCCCGCGGGGTAGGCAGAAAGTTATGTGTCCTGACATATAACTCTCGTCTCATCCACATTCATGCATCTTAGCTTGCAAGCTTGACGATTGCTGGGGCTGCTAACGGAATTATCTTCCAATATCTGTTTACTCCGCTTAATCTACTCATGCCATGTATTCCGCGGCCGCTCTTTCATTCTAGATCCGCAATCAACTCTTGCGACATATATCTTTTTTACCATTCTTTCTTCATTCATTATCTCAGTATGTCCAAATCGTCTGAGCATTTACATTTTTTCCTAAATTGTTCATTTATAACTCTATCATAAATGGATTTATCGCACATGCGTCTGGGTGATCTCATTTCCACTGCATTTTGTTCCTCTTTCAGCTACTCCAGGCCTCGCTTTCATACATCAGTATTATCAAAAATTCGTTCAAAAGTAGTTACACGGAACTAGGTCTTCTCGGACCAAAATATAAACTTCTTAAATATCCTAATGTCGTATAAAATATTTCATAATTTCAGTCTATTTTATAATATTTTTGTTGCATTTAAAGTTGTTTCGAAATATACTAACTTGATTATTATTACTCGTGGAGCACATTTGATGCACTTTTTTACAGATTTTTTTATAATACCTATTATTTCAGTAATATTTTTTTTCAAAAACCCGCATAATTTCTTATTTTTTATTGTGAGAAACTGTTAGTAAAGGGTACGAAAAAACATTTGAACATACATGTATTTGAATTACAATGTGTATTTTCCAAGAAGTTTCAAATAAAATAAAATATATATAATAATACAATAGCTACAAGTATAGGTACTTTGAAAGCTGTCAGTATACCGGCGCGTTAAGTTCATCAATAATCAGTGACACAATTTGTAAGGAGCGGAGAATTTTTCGAGTCGAGAGAATATAGATTTACTGAAAAAAATGCTGTTTGTTGGAGAAATTTATCCGACAATTAAAATTAAGTAGCCAATATCTGAAGAATAACACATGACAGAACTTACCCAGAGATTTTACGTTACCCTTTAAAAAATAAAACATGACTGCGGCATTCGTTAAACATGTAATAATAATGAACGTGGATAATTTGAATTTTGATTATTCCCGGTGTATTTCCAGTACAGTTTCAGTAAAATTCCACTGCTGGTGTTCGCTTTCCCATCACTTGGCAAATGTTTACCGATACGTGTGATCGGAAATCAATTTCGGAGTCTCCGAGGTGTTCGGAAGATTGGTGGGTGTGGTCTGGGGCTACGTGGGACGACCACAATTCATGGCTTTATGGGGCCCCGAATTATTTTTAATTGTACCTGTTACGGTAAAAAATGTTTTCGTGATATGTTTTCTTTGAAGTTTATTTAATCTTGTAACTGGAAACTTCAACAAATGCGAGGGGAAAAAGTTATTTTTTAACAAGAAAAGTAAAGCGAGTTTAAAAACAGTTTTGAAATTTGTAACTTTCTGTCTATTATTCGGAATTTTATTTTTGAGTATTTTAATCAAATAATGTATTTAAATGGAGATTTCTAAAAAATAAATACCGCACATTATTGAGTAAAATATTTATAATTACGTATGTAATTAACACGTAGTTAAACAATCGTCATTAATTAAGATTTAAGACGCTTTTTATTTCACCTTTGGTATTTTACATGTGTACTATTACAAGGATTGGAAAAAATACTCACATATAAATAAGACACAAGAGGAAATGTTGAATAGCATAAAAAATAAAAAATAAAAATTAGTAACGATATCAAAATGTCAACAACGTACATACAATTTACAGTATCAATGACTCTATCGCGTGTATACCTAACAATATTTATTTCTGGAATAACCTCATTCCAAATAAGTCGATATAATAAATATATATTTTTTGAAGTTCGTAATTTTGTTACATTTTCTTTATTTAAAGTGTACTTTAGTGTTGATAACAGAGTATACAATTATACACAGTTGAACTGAACTCTTTCTTTAGGCTAGGGAACTGGGGTACAGCGGAAATTTGTCCCCTCGGCAAATATATTTTAGAAATATTTTTAATGCATTTTCCCCTAGTAAACATAAATCCCCTAGTAAACAATGCGTAATTTATAGTATAAAAAAATTCTTTCCAAACCGACACTTAAAAAAAAAACGAAATTTTGTAACAAAGCATGACTTTTTACTAAGAAATTATTTTTTTTAGTTCGACCTTTTCTTAATTTTTTTTTAATTGACAAGCTTTTAGTAATCTTTTAAGCAAGTCTAACATATTGGAACTAATTGTGGAACCAAAACGCGAACCATGAAAATTAGAATGAAAATACAACAAAACTCACTTAGTAGTTAGTTTGTAAATCGGATAGTATTTAATTAGAAAGAGTTATGCCAGGAATAAAAAAAACACTTATATTAATTTATAATGTCAGTCCTCATAATCTAATAGGCGTGGTACTCGCTTTCTATGAGAGAGAAGAAAAAAAAGGATAAGAATGTGTGATTCAAAAAAGCTGAATTTGTTGCGGTGGTCCACTTTCCCGCAACTGATATCGTAGGACATGATTCGGAAAAAGATTTTTAAAACATATAAAATGTACTTGATGTTTGAATGATTAAAATATATAAACCAATTAATCAAATTTCAGCAGGTTTCAAAGGCTCTACTGCGAGGTTGCCTTAATTCGGTTCTATCGGAGGCCTTAAAGATTTACCTCTGTAAATCTTTTTTTCTTTTTAAGTGCTTAGATATAAGAACAGAACATAAGGGCTGAAGCTACATATATGAATACCTCCACTGAAACCACTGTGATATCGAGACCTAGTCAGTTTATTCAATTTCAGGAATAAGATATATTATTGATGGAATTAGCATCAGCTTTGTAAGGATAACTAATTATGATCTTCAAAATAGATGGAATAAAATCATTTTTACTACAGGTACATGAATTTAATAATACATACATTTATTATACTACTCGCGTTCCGAGACCGACACGATCCCATATCGAGAGGTGAAGTATATTTCACCTATCAAAATGGATACAGTAAATCTTGGTTTTATTTTATCCATATTGAAGATAGCCTTAAGACCGTTTTATCTGATATATGGGGGTGAAGCCTGGAAATTGCAAAAAAATAACTAAAGTAGACTGAATGCGGTGGAAATGCAGTCAATAAGGCACTTGTATGGAAAATCTTTGGTCGATAAAGTGAAGAATGAACAAATTATAAGTAAATGTAATGCTGGCTACAGCGTGGTAGTAAATCAAATAAAGAAAGGATCACTGAGATGGTTTAGTCATGTAGAATGTATGAGGTAGGAATGAAGTGGAAGGAAGGAATGAAGAAGGGAGATAAATAGAAGGGGATAAATACCTGACATAATCACATACTACAAATATTGGAGAATGACCCTGTTAAAATCGTAGAACACGCATGAGAAAATGTGTGAATGTAGTCGAAGCAAAGTGGTGTGTCAAAATGGCTACATAGACTATTTTATCGACCTTACCAATCCAGTATTTCCGCCATCATATATTTTATTTGATTGATATAAATATTTTTTAATGTGTGCCATTTTTGGAAGAGTGAATCGGCAAACACATAGAGCAGTCAAAGAACTCGAGAAAATTCGCTTCATCGCGTATAATAAAAGGTAAACCTGATTATCGGTTTGCCATCACAATGTTGAAAATATCATAACCTTTAACCAGCCGATGAGATTTTCATTAAACCTCACCGCTTGGTAACCCCGCCCCCCTCGGATGCTACAATTTGGGGAAGGGGGAGGCAGGACCGGCGCCAGACAGCCAGGCGCCCGCCGGTGTGAGCGGTGCACCCCTGGCCCCTGCACCCCTAGTCTTCCGCCGATGCATCCTTGAAATCCTCCGACATAACCCAAATATATCTAATTGATAAGGCTCCAAGATTTATTTATTTATCTTAATAATTTAGTTCCACACATAATGTTGTGTGGGCACACATGATTTCACTTGGACATGTTGCATTCCATCTAATCATTTAAAAGTTTTTATAATATCATTTTTGCACTTCCTTTTAAACCTCCTTATATTCTCCATGTTTTGAAATTCCTAGGCTAGGCTATCGAAGATTTTTATACCTTTATACATCATACATTTTTGTGAGGTGTTTTTCATTTTCTTTGATAGTCTTAGGTATGTTGTCGCTTCCTCTTGTATTGTAGGAATGAAAATCCTTATTCATCTTTATCCTGTCATCAAAGTATTTGGGTACTAATCCATGTTTAATTTGAAATATTTAGACTATTACATTATATATTATTCTTTGATTTACAGTTTCCAGTCCTAGGGCATTCAACATTTTTGTTATTTTAGTTTTCCTATTACACTTCAGTATTATGCGCATCGCTCTGTTTTGTACTATTTGTAGTTTGTTTAGCATTTCTTCGTTGCTTATAAATAATATACTGGAACAATAATCTATGTGCGGGGGAATCATAGTATTGTATATTAATAATTTATAATGTAATCCAACAACAACTGTAATAAAATAATACACCTTTGAACAAGTTTTGTAAAAGGTTAATAGAAATACATAAAACTGAATCAAGATGTTCGATATGCATATATAAGTCAAACCAGTCTTGCCAATCTCTGAACTGAGATGCACACTCTGAGATTGCAGCAGTTCCGGAACGATGCCGGTGGCGCATGCTACATACACCATTAAGGGCTCGCAGAATAAACAGCAACAAACAAGAAATAAATGTTGAACAATGTGCGTCTTCCAAAATGTAAATGCGCATACTGAAATACTTGTGGAATTATCAAGCCTAAGACGCATGGATGCAATAGAGATGCTAGAACAATAAGGCAGAATAAGAGGAAGCACCGGTCCAGCGGATGATCACCCACGATGGACGGATCTGCAACCCGTAGCTCACTTCAGGAAGCCGCCAGGAAGGCCGCAGATCGGAACGGTTGGCGCCGGATAGTTTTGGATAGTGTGATCGCTATCAGCGATCACGACTACTCTCCCATACAGTACACGTAAACAAAAGTGAATGATGATTTATTTAAATATCAGTAAGCTTGTCTAGACAACTTTGGAATGAACCATATTTAAGTTAACACCTTTATACGGAAACACATAGATCTGTGTAGCACCAGATGCTGTGCGGAAATGGAAGAGAGGGAGGATGTAGAATACGAGAGGCACGTAACTATTGAGATCTATTCACTGAATATGATAATGCCAATATCTAGCAAGTTATCGAGGAAGCGTGGTGATAATGAAATGCTTCGACTACCAGCTCTCTACATAATATGTTTGTTTTGTGAAGGACGTTTATTACTCCCTTTCTTTTAACTCGTAGCGTCTGCTTGCTTATCTGTCGAAAAAACTTTGGATCGATTTTTAACCCTTTTCCTGTGATCTAATCGAGCTGAAACAGTCTGCAGGCAGATTCGTGGCGACGATAAAAATGATCTAAAAAATTTTCGTTTAAAAAAATAATAATTATAGAATAATTTTGGATTTTTCGAAACTTTTTATTACTCCTTTTCGTAGCGTCGCCCGACTCAAACCCAACGCGTGGGGTAAGCGCCAAACTTGTTTCCACTAGTAAATGAGAAAGGAAGTATAATAAAAACTTGGTTTTATGGGTTATTTTTTTTTATCGTACGAGTATCAGAGGGCAAATATTTTTCTATTGTGTGATTAAATGTTTTTTATATCAATAAAAAGATCACAAAGAAATCCTCGCATCAAAAATATCGCGGCAAAATAGTCACACGAGAGAGGTGCCCGAATTACCAGAATCGAAATAGTACAGCAACCATATTTAAAAATATGTGCAGTGAATAAAAATGATAAATATTTTTCCAAAATGAACCCATATTTAAAGAAAAATCAAATTTAAAGATATATTTCAAATAAACCAGAATCTGTACATTGTATTAATAATTTTTTTATCGCAGCCTTTTTTAGTACTTTTTTTTATCGAATGCTTTTTGCAAAATAATATTGCAATACAAACAAAAGATATTAACATGCTTAACTTAAATTAACATTTATTTTCTATTTTATATTAAAGCTATATAAAAGCAAATGCAGCAATACCCAAAAAATAAAAAAATGTTTTGAATGCAATCACCGAGGATCATTAATTTTAAATGTACTTAATTCTAGATTATATGAATCTATCCATTCCAAAATTTTCTTATAAATTTATAAGCTATGTTTCCTATTAAATGTCAAATTCAGTATATTATAAATAAGTAATCCTCGATGATTGCATTACTTTTTTTTGATATTGCTACCTTTGCTTTTATACCCCACATTGTAATATGTTAATTAATTTCAGTCATTTTTTTTGGTTTAAACCAATATTTTCTTTGGTTTAATTTTGGATTTGTTTGGTATGAACCACTGTATTTTTGTACATTAACTAGTTTAGAAACCAACTTTCCTTTTTCAGGGCTATATTACTAATCTACTAAACTACATACTAAAACTTACAATAAGTTTTGGCAACTTGTTTTTGTGTGTACCTGGCGTATGATATTATCTTTAACATTTAAATTATTTTATTGTCTGTTTTTTTACTATTTTAATTTAAATGTGTATTTTTTTTAATTTAGTGCATATAGTAGACATACTTATAGGAGACTTGATATATTTTTTCTTGTATTAAATCCGTGTAATACCAATACCTCTGTGTGCGTTTAATTAAAATAAAATAAAATAAGTGTCTGTTGTAAAATTCGATGCGTAACTGTAATGTAATGTAATCTGAAATGTCACTTCGTAGTATATCCTAAAGAAGAAGCAGTGGTTTCGAAACCGGTTGAAGGAACTAAAAATAAAATGGTTTAAACCATTTTATTTTTAGTTCATATGGTGTTCAATTTCATTTACAATGAATAGCCATTATATTAAATGTACATAGTAACATAATACATACAAAGGTACGTAGAACGTTCAACTTAAAAAATTACTACTTATTGTGGTATTGTTCATTTGAATTAAAAATTAAAAAAATTTAAGTTTTTGTGCCGTGGACACATAAAATACGAATTTCAAACATAACCGTATTAAAAAAATAATATTACTTAAACAATTTTGATTTTATAAGGACATTCTTTGCCTGTAAGGTGTTTTGAATGAATAATAAAATAAATACGTAAAATCAAAACTTGGCTACAGTCTGTCCGCACCCTCACCCTTTATAAATAAACTGGAAGCCTGCATCCCCCGCTCGGAATGCACTTTTGAAGTACCTCGGTCACTTTACCCTTAGCATTACCGCGTTACTGCTCTCTTCACCTGTTCTTACCTTACTTATACGCAACCACTTGGAAAAGCCTTCTCACTTTGCAAAAGCCTCTCTTTAAACCTTTTGTGTCGGCAATTACTTTGAACCCATTTTACAAAAGTAATCTATAATGAACAAAGTAACACTCTCAAAAAAAATGTCTTGTAAACACTGTTAAACAAAATATGCTCACAAAAAGTGCTATGTCGATGGAACTAATTAATTCTTCTTATTTATGTGAAAGTTTACTTTCGATTAATTTTTAATTTCATTATTACAATTTTTTATATTTATAGCAATAAATTTGTGGGATATAATTATTAATTTAAAAAGCCTATAAAATTTTGTATTAACACATTGATTACCAATTACAAATCAATCAACTTCGCTAGTTTTGTTTTTTTAATTAACCAAATTAGTAAGTTATAATATATGGTAATATTAACATATTATTAGTTTTATATACTTTTAAATTAAATTTGGTAAAAATTGAGAACAGAAGAAAATTATTCAAGATACATTTTAAATGTCCCATAGAGACAAAGCTATTTTGATGTGGAAAATTAGGTATTGGAAGTATTTTTGGGTGTTTTTAGAGCTAACGATCTATCGTACGGCAGGCTTGAGTGATTACTTTACACAATGTAACGTTCACCATTTCCACCCATGTTAAAACCACGCCTATTACATTTTTGGAAGTTGTATATATTTAAGTTTTACAATCCGTTTCATATGTATGTTATAATAATGATTAGCGCGGCTGGCAACCAAAGCTTTTTCATTACCCTTAATTAACCACATGTCACTAATGAGTCATCTATTTTAGATTGGATTTTTTTAAAACAATATCCTTTATATGGGACAAATCCAGTACTGTATTCATGGAACAAAATACATTACTGTGTTCCGAAAAATTTGGACAAACTCAAATATTTTGAATTAAATAATAGTGTCTGTTAATTCACCCCAAAGACTGAATAAACAATAGATTTAAAACAAAGCGACAAATAAAAATACCAATTTAAATATCTACCATGGCACAGCACCACTACACTATCTTGGTGTAAAATTGTTCGATATATTGTTGTCAAAAAGCAAAAATCAAGGATCAGACTTTACTAAATATGAACAGATCAAAAAGAAAAATTAATTCTCTGAATCTTGACAAAAATGGATTATAACATTTAAAATAGTTCATGTAAAAAACGTAAATAGAAAGAAGATAAATTTACCGTTTATAGCATTATTTAAGGATATGTTGATTAGACAATTGATACAAGATGTTGCTCCTTCTACAAGCACGAGCAATTAGCTCATTTTATGGAGAGTAAAGCTTAGATAAAATAAATATAATGTAAGAATTATAACAAATTTAATAAATTAAAAAAAAAAATTATCTGATACAAAAACAATAAAATTATTATTTTCAAAAATCATGTTAATCACTCAGTGGATACTATGAGTACTCCGAAGGTAAGATAAAGGAAGTCATGCCTCCGTTTAAGAATTAACTTGTTCAACAAAATACGCACACTAATTATAATTGGTATGGATATTTATCCATGCTAATTATAATTAGTATACGTCCGTCTGATGACGAAAATACAATGGAATCGAAACCGACAGTTTCTCGGCGGAAAGTTACTCGAAATAGTTTATAGAAATTTAGTTGATCAAAATTAATAACGCTGAACATATTATTGTGAAATATTTATTTTAAATTTAGTTTTAGTGGAAAACAATGGAATACACAAACATCTGTGTTATTGCAAAAATATTAATAAAATTCTACTTCATAAGCAGACTACCAATGAACTGCATGTTTATATTTAAATTTATAAAAAAAACTCATTGAAGTTTAAAGTCATCTGAATAAAAATAATAATAATAAAATTAATCTCCATACGAATATGCAGGTATTATTTTTGATTGCAAAAGTCTCGTTGCCTTTAATCACGAACCCCGACTTTTCCCATATTTATGAAAGTTGACTCTGCAGAATCCTGCATTAAAATTCTTTGCTAGCTGTTTTGAGAAGAAAAATATCTGAAGTTTTTCTTAGAGAGTGGAAAAATAAAAATGAAAAATTAGAGCTCCGTGCAGTCGCAATCGTAAAACTCAACAGAGTTAAAATAAGCGAAGTTTATTTTATCGCTTTGAAAAAATTTCAACCTTCCATAACAACTTTAATTCAGTCAATCATTTCAGTCGCAAAGAAGATTTGCTACCGTAGAACAATATGATTTAATTTTTCACAAAAAAACGTTGCATGTCATGAAATAGGTATGTGTAAATAAAGAAAATTCTAACTTAAATAATTACACTGATTTTTAAAATCCAACATTTTGCTCTAGTAAATATTAGAGACAAAGAATGAGTAAATTTGGATATTTAAATATTTAATTTGAAATGTGCTAGTATTTGGGTTTAAAAATGTTTAAATGTTTAACAAAACCGTAGAAAAAAAACCCACTAATTGTTAAATCACCGGTGACGGCTGATCGTAGGCAATCTGAACAGCGTGCTTCAGAACCGTTCTACAATTCTCTTTTTTTATAATATATGCAATATATTTATTATTTGCTTTTATTAACGTTGTTTTAAGTATCTTACTTTGCATTTCTCTTTATTATTTCTTCCAGCTGGCTACTTATTTTGTTATCTTTGTGACAGATGCCGTCGATTCGATATGCGCTGTTAAATTACTAGGTGTATTTTATTTTCTTCTATTTTTCTTTCTTCCTGCATGTTACTTTTTAATCTTTTTTAACTTACATAAAATAACAGTAATATTTACGAGAATTTGCTTATTAATGAAATATTTGGTATTGATCTGAAGGTGATATATATATATTTTTAAATAGAGATGCAAACGCGGAATTCGTGTCACATCAATATTCTTATTATTTTCAAATTAAGCTTGTGTTATGAAAATACGACTAACTTGCTTGTCTGGAGTGAGATTCGAACCTGCGACCTTTGTATCACGAGGCGAGAGTCCTAACCACAAGACCAACAAGTAACCATATAATGAACAACAAACTACTACTTACCTCAGAACAGCTATTTAGATATACTAAGTGTGGTACGTAGGGGCTGAGAGATTCTACATACTATTTATATTTATAGTTGTCACTGTTAATTGGCACTGAAAATAAATTAAACGAATGCGTTACCACTATGCTTCTTCAAATGAATAATTAAAATAATTTCCTAGTTTTATCCGTTTTAATTCGTTTTTCTCTATTTTCGCTTTCTCCTATCGATCCTGGCTGTAGACCGGATGTGCAGCAGTGCACATTGTATTAATAAAGCTCCATCTTTCCGATTACCGCTCATCCGTTATGAAGTAATCAACACGCCGCCACCCGAGTAGAAACGAGCTCATTAAATATCGCTAAAGATTTTATCAGACTGAATACTGGATACCTGCTACTACCGAGACATGCAATTATTATCCATCGCATTGCCTGGCCAGTTGTTTGCAACATTTTCTCGCTGGGGAATATTTATCTTATCCATATATAGTGCGTTCTTTTATTTCAAGTGTTATTTAATTTTCAGCAGCTCGAATCGAGATAGTTTGATCATATCACGTATTAACTAGGAATTTATTCAATAGCACTACAAACTTCTTGTCATATATCAACATATGTAAATGCAGATACATACTATACTTCTTTTTACTTTTTTATTCAGAGAATTCAGCATAAATTCTTCTTTAGTATAGATTATTACCATTGAATATATGTATTTTTTCAATTGATTACAACACGCTTATGAAAGAAATTAATATCTAATATTGTCGAGGCGTGAAAAAGATATATTCTATTACGATTATACGAAAACTAACTCATGCATCGTACACTCATCACTGCATCACTGTTGAGACTACATGGACTGGGCAATAAGTATAGTGAGTTTGTAGATATATTCCATAACAGCTTGTCTTTTTTCAAAGAAACATGCAGACGATTGGGCAAAAACTTTAATTTTGCTGATCTGGTCTCCACGTTTCTTTTTCATCTGGTAACAGATCGAATTAAAATAAACATTGTTTTGAGCTTCACACTGATTTTATTATTCATGGTAAAAAAATAAAAAGTATCGAAATGGTCAAGCAACCATTTATTTCAAAATTTTATTTAAAAATCACATGGAATGACTTGTGAGTAACCGATAATTGGAATATGTGATTTGAATCACATTTATAATGCTATCAATTACAAGATAAATCTTGAGATGATCGTTGTGAACATTTCCATGCTCCGAGGTTGCAGACCGATGTTGCGGGCTAACTCGAGAAACTGAGTTGCAAATCCATCGCCGCCTTAGTTTTCTGGTGAACTTCGATAGTGGAATTGCTTCAACTACATTGTGAACGGCAGATTCTAAGGTAAAAGCGCCGCCGTACTCTCAATTCATCCGCCCGATCGTGTGGACCATAAAAGAATAATCTGCAAACTGCCTTAGTGAAAACTTTCAAACAAAAGTCAACAAAAGTCGGATTCTGTTTGCGTTCGAAAGTTTTCTTAAACTCGCGAGTTGCGGAAGCGTTTTGTTTATTATATGAAAAATAAATTAATGCTGTCTTAAGTATGAATTCAATTACGTCATATTGAATTCTTTGTAAATAATTTTATTTATTATGGGGGTATTGTATTATTATATATATATATATAATATAATATATATATATATATATATATAGTTCTATACATAGTTTATTTTCCCTAAAACATCTTCGGTGAACAACAGTGTCTTGGTAACATGTATAACGTACACCAATATATGATTTATTGTAAATCATTGATCTTATCAGTCGCGATTTCTCATAAAATGAATATAGACTATACAGCTGTAACAGAGCTAGTCCAAAATATCTTACAGTTTATATTCAATTAATATAACTTAAATTATAAGTCGAAAATGTTTGGGTAACAATGTCGTTATATCAGTAGTTTCAGAGATAAGCTGTTTTAAAGTTTGTAATTTAAAAAAAAATCTGACTTATCTTCCGTAAAATGTTGAATATTAAAAATTCTTTCACTTGAATACAAGTCAATTAAAATAATTAAAATCATGCAGAAGAATTGACAATATTTTTTTTGCAAGGCAAGCCTTGAAGTCACTCACCTTCATAACCATTGATATAAGGACGCTTTTGTTTGAACATATTTGATTCATTGTTTAAGCAGGAATTTTCTCACAAAGTATTGTGAAGTAGCTGTTTACTTACATCCTGTATGTTGAAGCAGTATCTGGACGTTGTTATATTTATTATTTTCTAGGATATTTTTACCCTGAGGTGATGACAAAAGGATATAAAAGTTTTTTATTACTACACACTGTAACGTATCTACCTGTACACCTAAGCTAAATACCCAACTATAAAGTTTAATAATATAAGTTTTACGAAAAGCCCAAAGCTTGAGACTTTAAGCTACCGAATTAAGCTTTATTACAACTTTTGTGACTTTTAAGCACACACTTTATGCTTTAAGCTTCTAGCTAAAAACTTAAGTCGAACTTAGAACTTCGGAAGTATATTTACATGAAAGCTAATATTATTTTTTTTTTGTTAAGAATTTATATTTTCAAAATTGGCCAGACGTGATCTATCTAGTGGTTAGGAAAATTCCTCCTCCGTTGTGTCCGTAGCTATCCAAAATTCTTTTGATATGTGGTGAGATTCGTATTCTTATTAACGCGACTAGACTAATATAGATCGAATTCTTACCTAACTATGGAAATAACAAACGCACGTAACTAATCCGTACTCGTCCTTCTAGAAACCGCTCTAGAACTCTACAGTTTCGCCTATATGAGAGATAGCCGATATCGTCCACGTCCGGAGTTGGCCTAAAAGCCAATTATATGCGGCGTAGCCTAGGAATAAACGCTAGTAGCAAAACTCCCTTACATTGAACCGCCATAACTATAATACCATCGGGGTTAAAATACTGTAATATAAAACAATACAATCGTTGCCAAGTTAACGGCATACGCTAAAGATTCCGCCCGCATTGATTATCAACATCTCATAATAGCAGCTTAGAACAGTGTCAGCACAACCACATGCGGCACCCATTTATGACAGATTTACAAGTTATAATAGCATACGTTATATTCAAAACACAAGTAAGAAACCTACCGATAGCGCGTCTCACGTTGTCCAATCTGCTCAATCTGTTCATAGTACATAGTAGGGGAAGACAAACATATATATATTCACAACAACTAGGCGCAACAGAGGCTCAGGGCAAGCTTTGTCTGACATTATCGCAGCCCGAGATTCTAAGGGAATGGAAGATACAGATTTGTAAGTGAAATTTAAGAAGTGTCTAACCACTTCTGTTCAAACGTGGATTCTAGATGCCCCCCCCCCTGTAGGGGGGAGGGGGATGCGGCCCCAGAGCATC
The DNA here is from genome assembly GCA_016648135.1 of Agrypnia vestita. Classification (NCBI taxonomy): domain Eukaryota; kingdom Metazoa; phylum Arthropoda; class Insecta; order Trichoptera; family Phryganeidae; genus Agrypnia; species Agrypnia vestita. The sequence continues at coordinate 3,183 of JADDOH010003942.1, read as the reverse complement.
GCCGCATCCGGTGGTTAACTCCTGTTTAGACATAACCTCCCACACTAAGCTGCAGACCAAGATCAATCCGAGACTCTATTGCTCCTGCTGGAATCCCCCGAAGTCCTCGCTCCCCGGCGACAAACATATCAGGAAGAAATCCCGCGTCTGATATTAAGGTTTGTATATTATCCCGCGGAGCAGTCAAATTGACTGGTGTATATGATGAGGATCCCACGTTGCGGCTACATGAGCCGGATTATTATGATGTTTACTGCTGATTAAAGGGCTGAATGAACTAACTGGGTGACTGGAAAAGACTCTCCCTTGAGCGCGTCAGTCAGAGCCATGTTAGCATCGCCAAATATAGTTGATGTGATTGATCCCACGGTGTAGTCTTATTGACTAGAGATATTAAATGATGGTAAAACAGCATGATTATTACAGTTGATTGTGAAGTTCCTGATATGTTTCTCGCTGGCCGGGAAGGGAGAACCCCGAAGGTCTCTGTATACAGCAAGTTAGAAAAGGTGGTGAATGATGAGAATGATGATGTTAGTAATGCCATCGTGCTCCTGAATGCGGTCCCGATCATAAAAGTTGATTGTTAAACTGCTAACAGATCTCGTTCATTAAAGCGGTCCCGAGCATAAGTATTGATTGTCGAACTGCTACCTGCATCTTATAATTTCTCGTTCATGAGGAACGTCCTATCTCGTCCTTGAGTACGGAGTTATTACATTCACATACATTCATAACCAGAGCCCGAGCTCGTCGCACCAAGGGGACCGAAAAGACGTGAGAGGTTCTTCCCCTTAGATGTTAGAGGGGTAACCGCATCAAGACCTTCAGACCATCCTGTAATTCTTGGCTTTAAAACCCAGTCACAACCGGGTAGATACAGTTAAGATGGCCCTACCTAGTCCCTGACCTAAGGTGTCTCCCCCAATCTAATCAGACTCCATAGCCGAGAACGCGCGCTCCGACATTCGACCCTGTCTTGCCACGCGAGTAGATCCAACTTCATCTTTTTCCACAATCGAAATTCAGCCTCCCAAGATCACGGGGCGTGAAAGACGTACGACTCCTCGCCTCCCGACCATGAAGAGACGAACTTCCCCATTCGGTTCTCGTTCATTATCCCATTTATAATCCCCGCGTGCCTAACCTTAAGAGTCTAGCGCCGGTAATAAGATCTCATTATGCTACGTTGGAAGTTAATATTGCACAACCGGGCGGAATACCTATTTTCCGCGAACCTATTCAATTTGTAAAACGCAATAATATGTATTTATATATGTTAGTAAAACGTTTGAAATGCAGAATGCACGTATGATGACCTCGCTTCAATCCTAAAGATAATTAAGATATAATCCCGACGTTACGTCCCGACATCAGTACTAATTTGTTTCCGCGTCCGTTACCGTCGAACTCTGAACCCACTTAATGAAATGAATAGTGACCATGAGACAATGACAAATTATATAGCACGAACATTACATTTGATACACATAAGAAAACATCAGGAATAAATAATATCAAAGGTTCTTATCTTAGTTCTGTAGTTGGTCTGCTTCTGAGATGGCATCCTGATCCGAAGTAATATAACTCTCCAAAATTGAGCAATTACCAGCGCCTGTGTAGCCCTTCATTTCCCTTGTATATATATATTTTAATATCAGCGCCTGTAAAACTGTATTAGATCCTAGAAACAAGAAAACTATTCCCTCTACGCCGAGCACATACAGAACATAAACCCCTTCAATCTAGTTCATCCACGGTTATGCAAAAAGGCGAAAGAATAGTAATAGTAAAAGGTCCTTAACTGACAGAAGTTGAAGTTCTCTGCAAACTGCCCATATCTTCTAGTGGCGCCTGTGTATTCCAATAACAACCTTCCAGTCATGTATTTAACATAACGTCCTCCTTGTGTGTATGTGTGCTGCAATATCTGTCATCCAGTTAGTGGTTCCCAAAATAGTGTTTTCCTTGTATATATATTTCAATATCAGCACCTGTAAACCTGTATTAGATCCTAGAAACAAGAAAACTATTCCCTCTACGCCGAGCACATACAGGACATAAACCCCCTTCAAACTAGTTCATCTACGCCGTACAGTGATATCACATGCAGACATAAACAATACAATTACAAGTATGCTTGCGTTCTCCCCCACCTTGGTGGAAATATTCGCATTCGTATTCACCGAATAGTAGGCCTGATATTCGTATTCATGAAAGTAGTATTCGTTGCATCACTCTCAATAATAAAATCATATAGATAAATAATTACGGTAACTCATAAAAATACGATATTACTTATATTAAACGAACAAACAAAACAATCTGTCATATAAGTGAATAACGTGATCACGGAAGACCGAAGGTTAACTACCCCTGAACACACCGCGAACTGCCCACAATAGTGAAAAATGTTCTAGAAAACATTTCAAATATCTAATATTGAATGAATAAAACAATGTCATATGAAAAACTATCACGGTTACGGAAGACCGAAGGTTAACTACCCCTGATCAAAACGCGAACTGCCCACAATAATGGAAAATGTTGTAGAAACATTTCAAATATCTAATATTGAATGAATAAAACAATGTGACTATTCCCTCTACGCCGAGCACATGCAGGACATAAACCCCTTAAATATAGTTCATCTACCCTGTATAGTGATATCACATGCAGGCGTAAACATTACACATGTACTATCCATTAACCGATTAAAAGGCGTAGCAATATATCAAAATGTAATTATAATTACAAGTATGTTTGAGTCCCGCCACCTGGTGGAAACATTCGCATTCGTATTCACCGAATAGTAGGCTTGATACTCGAATTCGTGAAATTAGTATTCGTTGCATCACTAATAATAATAAAATCATATAGATAAATAACTACGGTGACGCGTAAAAAATATGATATTACTTATTTAAATGAATAAAACAAAACAATCTGTCATATAAGTAAATAACTATGATGACTCGTAAAAATATGAAATTATTTATATTGAATGAATAAAATTAAACAATTTGTCATATAAATAATTATCGTGACTCGTAAAAAATATGATATTATGTTTATTGAATGAATAAAATAAAACATCTTCTCACGTTTCCACCTAATAAATAATAACGAATACAGAAAACAATAAAAGCAAAAGAAGCCCCTTATTAGCCCTGACGTGTGGGA